>AXCM01006204.1:0-17497 GCA_000473375.1 Anopheles culicifacies
CATATTTTAATCATTTTTATGATGAATATTTTTCCGAGCAATCATCATTTATTTCAATTGCGTCGAGAATATCCCCCTTTGCCCTGCCCTTGTTGCCATAATTCCGATTTACTGATTTGCTGGTGCCGTTACCAAGCGACAAAGGAATGGTGAGGTTTTTCTTTTTGTCTCTTCACAAACCAAAAAAAAAAAAACAAGCAAACCAGGAACCGGAATAATTTGATTCCTTTCGTTCGGTTTTGGGAAGAAGATGTCGTTGGCCTTCTGTGTGGGGATTTCGTGCGGTGATCCATAGCGATCATGTTCTCAAGGATCGCTACGCTTTGGAGGTAGATCGCGGCGCGTAATGTGAACAATTTGTGGCTGCTAATTTGATACAATGTAGCCAATGTAGATTGTTGATTGGAGACGAAAATCGAATGTCGGCGGAAAAGTATCCCACAAACTCGGGCTCTGGTTAGTTGCAATTTCATCATTCACCATTGCATTGGCATTTTCACTAGCACTCACCACACCACTCGCCGGGAATGGAGTAACGTATTCAATTAAGCATCAAATATTCATCCTTTCCCGGTCCGCGGGGCCAGTTGTTTTGCATTGATGATGCTTCATTGCATTCGCTACAAGTTTGATTGCTTCGCTCGTTTATATTTGCCTGGTTTACGGGTCGAGGAGATTCGTTTCTTGTGTCTGTTTTTTTCTCCACCGGAGAACACGTGCGCTCGTATAGCGAATGGGTAGACATGAAAGACATGGAAAAATTCCCGCTCCGCATCAGATGGAGTTGACCGACGACGTGTGTGCTTATCGATGGTGGATAGTGTTGGTGGTTGTAAGATAAAAGCTTTCATCCAGTCGTCTCTATCATCATGGGGAAAATTTTTACGCAAGCGTCCCTGATTGCTGCTCACAGCAGTACAGCAGCAGTTGGTAGTTGTGCACCAACACTGCTGTCGGGGAACGTATTGCAAAAAGCTCTTATGATGTGCTCTCGTTACCCTTTGAATGTGCTCTCCATCTTTAGCAGCTACAGCAGTGTTCGTGCGGTTGTGCTTTTAGGAAATGGCTTAAAGTGGGGGGCAAAAATGGCTGTAAACGACTGTGTAAGGCGTTATTAAGGTAAATGAAGTACGATATAAGCTTAATTTTACTGGATGAGAAACAAACAAGCTCCATCTTCCTGACCGGACGACTTATAAATCATATTGAATCTTTGTCTACGTCAATTCATTATTATTGGCATTCTATAAAAAGGCTCATTTATATTTCATTCACTTGTAAAAATAATTTGATTTCACATGTTTTAAATCACAAACTATTTATCAGATTATTGGCAGCTAACAAGCGGATTACCATGGCCGTAAAATATGTTTTCCTACAATTTTGTTGCTGTCGCTTTATGGCGTATCGATTTGCAGTTAATTTGTGACGGGCACAATTCCACTGGCGATCGCAACAAAGCTGCCTAATCTTTGCCGTTGCCATTTGGTCGATCAGTAGTAGCACAAAAGCTCCCATCAACTATAAACTGCCAAACGCAATAACAATAATTCCTTTCGATGAATTATTGATCGCAGCGCGCTGCTTACCGCTAGGCAATGGTGGAAACGATGGGACAAAAGGTGCACAGGGTGAAGAGGTGTTCGGAAGCAGCTCGTGAGATGAATGTGTTGTGCCTTATTCCCCGGTGTGGGGCGAAAGGATGCTATTTGAAGACAATGTTCCCACACCCGCGCACAGGTTCCGAGCCAGTGTGGGAATGTGTGGGCCTATATTGGGCACCGTTTTGTTATTTATAAAATTGTTCGTTAGTGGTAATTTGTGTTCGCTAAATTTAGCTCACTACATAAATAACTATGGTGTTGCTAACTCATTTATTCCGTAAGAGGTTTTGTATTTTTGTACCACAAAACATAAGGTAAGATATTTTTAGTTAACTGTTTACTACCTGTATAATTTTTACCAATAACAACTATTACTTTTACCATCCTAAAATGCGCAAAGATTCCTCTTTGTTTGCTTCCGAAGCAATGGACCAAAACGCAGCTCACACTAACATGGAATCGTTATCTCTGTCAGACATGTTGGAAGTAAGCACCAAAATGAGCACGTAAAATTGTGTGGTAGATTTTCAGAGGGTGGAACAGAGGAAGAAGGATAGATTGGAAGGGTATAACAGTAAAGATGGAATATCAATCGACCGATGGTACGTACCGGATGGATTCCGGTACAATAATCAACTAACTACCAGAGTGGGAAGGAAAATTCAATCAGAGACAAAGAAAAAAAAAAACAAAGGAAATGGCATCCTCCTCAAACAACGGCTTGATTGTGCGGTGTGGGGAACCGTATCCGTGGAAACCCTGGCTGTGCGCGAGAGAGGCCGTCAGTGGTGGAAATAAAAAGATACTTTGTATGCTAGATCCGTTCTGGTGGTGCAATAAAATAATCCTTCGCTTAACTGCCATTGCAATCATTTCTGCCGAAGACAATGACGAAGTGGTTGGATTCAATTTATCGTTTCGACAGACCTCGCCTTCTGCCGGGCTTCCCCGTCGTGTTTGACCTGTTTTCCAGCGCAACAGTATGGCGGATGATGCCTTTACCATCTACAGATGGCCGCCTGGTTGGGGTTTTGTTTTTTGGAGCGACCATAAGCTGACTTATTGTACACGTTTATTTAGCAGCCACGGTAATTATTTATAAGCATGCTGAATTGGGCCTCAGAATGCCAAGAAGGACTAATAATTTTAGTCTAAGCAAACACGATCGCAATAGGAACCGTTTTTGAAGAAATGTGAAAGAAACGAATTATTAAGTGTACCCTTTTTATGGGGGAACTGATCTCCAACCATAATAGTGGCATGGTTTTTAACGGATTTTTAATGTTTAAAATCAAAATAAACCCTTTTCTGTGCGATTTCAATTGTTAAGCAGAGCTTGGGATTTATGCAGGGTTTGTGAGTACAAATGTAACAGTTGGATTAATTTCTAGAGTCACATCCGTTTTGAAAAGCTTTCCTAGTGTAATTGAGTAAAATTTTGTACAAAATTATTTTCCAGTTAAGTAAACTGCTCTAAATTAACAATTATTATTTTTTAATTCTAAATATTTTTTTCCAATGAGCGTTAACTAAATTTTATTTTATTTTTTTTATGTATGATGTTGTTTTAAAGATAATGTAATCTCTTGCTGTGACGTGGAAAATGTGTTGTTTTGACGCTTTTTGAACAGCTGATTGAAACTGTTACGATAGAATGTCGACTCTCCGGGCAATCACCAACCTGCCACATGACAGTTAATCGATTTCCGTGGAAAAATGGCCTTATAGCCTTGTTGGAACATTATTTGAAAAGGTTAATGGAAAAATCAGAAACATAAGTATAACTATTTTTAAATTATTTTTAATGACTCTGTATGTATTTTTTTTATTCAACACTTTCAGTGGATTAAAAATGTTGAAGAAACGGAACTGTTGAAAAACAACCAATTTCACGCATTCAAAAACTTGATCCCAATGAAATTGCTACCAGCAAATTTGCAAGTTATGGAATAATAGTTGAGCAATTTTTAAACAGCGAAGATTTATGTTTGGTACAGCTAGAAAAATAAGGAAGGATTCCAGATCTATCTCGAAACACTCGAGGTCAATTTCATAAACGTCCAGAACTTTTCTGCCTTAATGTACTCGAAAACCCCTGTAAGTACATTCACCGCCAACAACAGCACACTACTTCCACTACACAAAGCAATGGTGTTTCACTCGGCAAAAATCGTTTAAATCGCGCTTTGCAGCAGCAATTTACCGTACGACAATGACCATTGCCGAGGGTTTATGTCCGTGAAAGCAAAGGGCTGTTTTCATTTCAATTTTATAGCCCATGATTGCAGTGCGATCGTGTCGATGTTGGCGTCGCTTGCCCGGTTCGCTTGCCACGACCGTGCCACAAAACCGCACATTAAAATGTTATCTCGCGTATCTCGCTACCCTACCACGTCCTCACGTCCCGCCGAATACTCGGCCACGAGTTGGAAAAACAAGGAAATGGTGCTGGTCGCTGCGAATAATCGCGCATTTGGGCCGAAACGTCACAGCTTAGAAGGTGCGGAAAATGGGTGCACAACTAGAAACGTGGGGAAATCAATTTCGAAATAAATATACCATTTTTCCCGAAACGTACGCTCTGTGTGTCGCTGTGGGCCGGCGATTTGCGTTCCGTGCGCTTTGTCTGAAATTACATTTAATCTTTCGCCCTTCTCTAAATAAAACCTCCATTGGAGTGTAGCGGGGCTTGCGTTTGTTTCCGAGCGGCCATTTTGGCGGCCGCATTGTGTGCTTCTAAGAAAATGCTCCACATCGTCAAAAGCGATGCGAAACGGGAAACAAATTACGTGCCGGAAATAAGTTGCCAGGGCGAAGTATTTCATTTCGGTTTTGGAACTGTAAAGGATGCGGTAGACATCTTCAACGCATCGACTGGTAGATATGGTCTCTAGAGTGAACGTTTGATGCCGTTGATGAAATTAAGATGTTATTTGAAATGTTATTATGTTCAATCGGATTTTTTCTTCATATTTGATGTTTTGCACAATTCGTTTTTCGTATGCTTTCGTAGTTGAACGAGTGTGGTTAATTTGAAGTCTGATTGTGTTTTGCTGAAGGAAGTTAATAATACTTATATTTATCATCAGAATGGAATACAGATATCACAAAGAAAATGGTACCACAATGATTTTAATGAATAAATACTCAAACATTGCTCACATTACGCATTTGTATACACCAAACAACATCAAGACTATTACTTCCAAAAAATAGCGTTCGTTTTATTAATGTAAATCAAAATTTATTTTAAATTGCTTTATGTCTTTTATGATTAACTACGTGGATTAAAAAAGTGCAACATTGAAGTCAAACTCTTTTAAACTCTATTGGATAGGGCTGTGGTTGTCCGACCGGAGTGGAACTAAACAAAACTGTTGCGGTTTTCTGGAGAGTAACCATTTGGAAAGTATTAAAATGGTTGTTCAAACCAGCTGCTATTGTCTTATGGCTTAGCGTTGTGTCTACTGCACAATGCGCTACTGAGCGGCTATTCAAGAGAAAGTACCCAACATTATTCGAGAGAAGGTATAGTCAGATAAGAAAAGTTTTGATTAATTTGAATTTTTCATGCTTAAGTCATCATAGACTCCTTAGTAAGATATCTTTTTCTGCTTCTATGAACAACCTCGAGAGGTCTTGTTCTGCCATTTTTGACTTCCGTGACCCACTACAGGATAATAAGTCCCGCGCATGGAGTAAAGATCTGGATGCATTAGAGTATGATGCAGTTCAAGGTTGGCGTTGCAGGGGGCCACCGATAGTCTTGTCGGTTGTGGGGTTCCGAAGAGTCTTGTAAAGCATTGATGCTCATCAAATCAACATGCAAACCAGGATTTCAGGTGCTCGCTTTTAGACCGCGGACAAAACCTCCATCAAATGCTACTTTAACCAGAAGATCTTCGTGTTAAATATTTTTCAAACTTATGTTACTTTCAATCCAACACTCCGACAGGAAACAATTCTGACGTTCGATTTTAAACAATAATAATTAGATTAAACAGCGACAAATATCCGATTTCGAATGATCATAATCATCCAACCGTAATAGCGAGGCCAGATTACTATCGGCACTAATAATCGAATCGATGATGATGATGATGATGTTAATGATGATAATAATTTTTGTTCTAAAGAACTCAAAACCCAACAGCAAAGCACGTTCTGGAGGCTTCGCTGTTGAGGTAAAAATCATCTCCCAATCGAAACCAACAAACTCTTTAACAACAGATCGACCAAACAATCGATCACGTTTCAGAATGGGGGTTCGTTTCCGTTGACAATCAAACTAAGCGGAGCGGATTGGGTGCGTTCCGGCTGTTGGCGATTTGCGTCCAATCACATGATCAAACAAACGATCATGGTATAGAACACATACACACAGCGACACAACTATAAATTAACTTCCTTCTTCCGAACGCCACAAGATGTTCTCCCTCCTTCCGTTCGTTGCGGTACATCAAACAATCTAATAACAAGGAATGGCAAAGAGCCCGAAACTACGAAACCGGACCAAAGTAATGACAGACGTGCTGGTGGTAATGGTTGGTTACGAAATCACTTCGGTGGTGTCGGCAATCCTAACTACCCCGTCCGTAACGATCTGCTAATAGGTGGTCTTTGTGTTTTTCGGGCCAGTGAGCTGGCACAGACATTCGTGTGGATCTTCACCGGAGTTCTGAAGATGTTGCGCATACAGATTTGTTGTTAAAAAAAAAATCAAACCCACTACCCACGCAATCAGCTTGCTGTATCGTCAAAATGCGACGCTTTTAAATGCAAATTCTTGAAAGAATCCCCCAAAGGTGTTCCACGCACCGATCGCCTGTGGATGGATTGTTTCGTATTGATTACTCAGGGTAGGGTGTATCGATAGGGGGAGAGGGGATGGCAGGATGGACGACTCGCGCCTGTATGTATGCGTATGTTTGAAAGTCAAGCAACAAGCGGAGACATTCGAAAAGCTTTTCAATTAGCCACCAAACCACCGATAAGAGACGTCACATAAATCCATCGGCATTTAATATTCGTCTCGAGGGAAAGTGGGGTGTGGATCACATCCCGAACGGAAGGGAAGAGTATGAATGCTTTTTGGCAGGATCCGTCCGGAATCCGCTGGAAACGATTTTGGCTGTCGTATTGCGTTTAGCCGACTTCGAGCATCGTGATCATGCGGAGAGTTAGAGCTCGGACCGAGTGATTAATGAACAACTCAATTCCTTAATCCCTACCGTGCGCTGGCACCACTAGGTTCCTCAGGTGAGAACAATGAACTTGTGTCGGGTAGAGCATCGTCCAGTTGACAACTCGTCACCTCCCCTTATGCTCCACGTACATGGCTGTATGTTTGCAAACTGGTAAACACCAAAAGTATGGCACCCGTGATCTGTGTAGGATCGCCATGATGCGATTACTGTCGTGACAGTTTGCGACTCGCGAACTTCGGGGTTGGATTGGAAAGTGACTTGGGTAAACATTTTCTGTCTGAGCTTCATATTATTGAACAGTTTAAAACCCTCCAACAAAAGCTTCACGTGCGATAACGGTCCATTTAGAAGTCCCCCAAAATAGAAGCCAACGTACATAACTGTTCAGCATGCCCTCGGTCATGCGTCGGAAATGGCCATCGCGAACGCAACACATTTCTATAATCTCTTGATTTACTCATTAACATTTAAAACACGTGTTGTTTAACGTTAAAAGCTTTCGGGGCCGATAGATTAAGCGATGGAGGCAACGCCTCGGACGCAGCAACAAAACGTTCCGGGCACGCGCAAGAAGAACTCGCGAAGACTCGTCGTTCGGGGCAGTCGGTTGCGGTTGAAGCCGTTGGAGCTTTGCTTTGGTTTTCGATTTCCTTCCATCCGTCCGGTTGTCATCGAGAAAATTTGTCTCTCCTTCAGCGTCGGCAGCAACGCTGAAATTGGGGGCAAATGAAAGAAATGGGAAACAAATGTAAGATGATCAATGTTTCGTTACTCTTTCCATAAACCCCTGAGATTGTCTCAGCACCACCATAATTACCTCCAAGAGTCGGACACATCAAGCGGAACGTTATTTATGGGAAATGGTATGAACGAGCTCATCGTGCATCAGGCACCATCCGAACACGGAAGTAGGAGTAAAAATTATGACATTAAATAAATTGTCCTTCCTTCCGATTCGGGCCACCCCGATGCAGCTCGTAAGCCACTTACGGCCCTAATGTTCCGAAAGGTGTTCCAAATTTATTTCCACTGGAGAGCTTGCAAAGGTGGCCACTGTCTTGAGTTCATTCATCAATTTTAATTATATTTTCTTCCATCGACGTTCTGGGTGGATGTTTTGTTTGTTTTCCTTCTTGGGGGTAAGGGACGAATATGAAAATGATTTCTTAAGACAATTCTATGTATGTTTTTTTTTCGTGTGAGGCTGTTCCACCACCTGTCAGTATGAGGAAAGTAGAGGGTAATCAACTGGAAACGTTTGATGGGAGCATATTTATACTGGCCTATAATTAGAGAGCTTTGTTGCCGAAGCCAAACAACTTGTCGGTGGTGTGGTAAAAGTGCCTAAGATAAATGCATTTCCTTCCTGTACCTAAATGGTATTGTAGGAGAGTTGATCACTTTAGGAATTGGTTTAAAGATGGCTTAACTTAAATGTCACAAGATAACTGTCACTCGTTATATGAATAAAATGTATAATTGCGATACAAAATGAGTTTTGAAAAAAGCTAGTAAAATATTCTTAATAATGGTTCTAAAATATGAAATATAATCTTCTGGAATAGATAATCTTCTGGACGGGTACATGGTGCTTTTTAACAATTAAGGCTTCATCTTAAAACTAAAAACCTACGCAAAACATAAACAAGCTTGAGTTCAAATCTTGACCAGACACACAACAGCTTACATGGTACTACAAATCCAATGTAACTATTAAAATTATTGGAAAAGTTAAAAAGATTCTTAAACATGATGTTCTGTCAAAATGCTGAGAGTAAAGCACATTTCAATAATACAAAAATTCCAAATGGTGTATAATCTACCACGTTAGATGTTGTAGTAGCTATCAATTGAATCAAAAGTAACTCTTGGTTCTAGTGAATCTTGTCCTGGACTGTCCCGTTCAGGATAATAAAAAATCGGGTCAAATATGGAGGATTAAACAAATTTTTTACTCAGGGACTATTCTTTTTTTTTGTAACGCTGATAAGAGTGGAACGTTATTGTTTTCCGTTACGTAATAAATGGATACTCCCCTATGAGTTCTCACACGTCTAACAGCAGTAGACGATAGGTTTGTTTGGTCGACAAGGCCATGACATGACTATTACAATTAACGTTCTAAAGACTTAATTAATTCAAGACATATCTGCAAACAAAATATGTTATGATTATTTTTTTATTTTGAGTTCAAATGTTTATAATATTGCATTCCAACAAACTACCGTTTTAAATGTGTCCCCATTAGTTCGAGCCCCTTCAGCCCCGTTAATAGATTGGGTGGACAAAGCAATAGGCTCCAATAACTAATTCGAAAGCTTTCGTAAGCTGCTCCCGGCACACGATGACACAAGCACACGGTGCACGGGCGAGAATGAAAACATTAAATCGATCGCTTTCTTATCAGTGAGCCGTGTAGCTTTGTAGGGAACGTTGAGAAAGGGCGGAAAGCCACGAACTCTAAATTATTACTGTCGTTGCCTGCACGGAAAGATCGAACCCGGACAGAGCAACAAACAACTAACAGAGAAAACAAAAATCACGAAACGATTGTGAAAGAAGAAAAAAAAGCCCAATCTAAGCTGAGCCCGTGCATGACTGCGAGTGGCGTTGTGACGCGAAAGGACGAAGAGACAACCAATTTAAGCATTAGTGTCACGCTTATCGAGGTACTCATCCGCACTGCCTTTCCGCCTTTAGTTCTGTCTGTGGCAAAAACAACGGACCATCATTCCCTTTTTTTTTTTGCTTCACTCTGCTTGTTTTGGCAATGTGGATGAGTCGTTAATTTACTGGTTTTTTAAATTCGTCCACTTGTGTTTGTATGATATGGAGTGTTATTGCTTATTTCAGCTTCCTTAGGGCTTCATAGTGCTGGGACGGGTTTTTTGATGGAGGGAATCCTCATCGATTCGGGTTTGTACGCAGGAAAGGTAGGACAATAAAGGTAAATGAAAAGAATGTCTCCGATAAGAAGCGACGACACGAAGAACGCAGAAGCGGAAATAAGCTGAGAAGCCCGGAGGGAAGGAAATGGACCGGCTGTACGTTGGTACGTGCTGCTCATGGGCCACCTAGGAATGTTAAAAGCATTTTCTGCTCGTCGCTCTGCAACGCAACAGGATCGAACGTTGTCGATCGGTGGACGGTCCTCGGACCCACTTCTGTGTTACGCAGCTTTCGATCGATCGTCACTTCGGGTCTGTGAGCAGGAAACCCATTCGAGTCCTCGAGACATTCGAACCCATCGATCGTTGGACAGTAATGAAGGCTTTAAAGCGTAAGTAATTGAATATAAACCGCCCGATAAGATAAGCCACGACGCGTACGCATACGTGAAAAGGGACTCGGATCGTTCACTGGGTTAGGTTGCGTTTTTTTCTCTCTTCTCATCAACAATATCATAAGCACCGACCCGTGGAGTCGTTTTTGCGGAATAATTAAAATACCGTTCTGCCATTGGTTTGCCGATACGGTGAAAAGATATGGGCCTCCACTGGTGGAATCTCAGCCGATCTCCCATCAGCAGCGGTCAAATAAATGGGCCACCTAACGCGCCCGAATTGCGGCGATGCGGCGGCGATCGTCATCAAATTAACGACGATCAAGGCGATTTGTAAACATTTCAATTGGAGCTACCGAGCTTGGTGTTGCGAGCTTGGGGCGCGTGCGCACGCTCATCCCCCGTCCACCGGAAGTCCACCGGGGGCCTAATGGACGTTCGATGTACGAACGCACACGTGGGGCTGTTTTGAATTTTAAGCTGACCCATGTGCAGGGTTTGCGTCTTTGCGCGTCCGTAAAGCCGCCCATCATTGTCGGTGTCGGCGTGTTGTTCGCTCGTTAGGCATTATGCAAAATTTGCAAAAAATAATTAAAGCACTCTTGCTGTGGTTGGATGCGAGCGGTTGGCAGGGGTGCACGGGCGGCCACCCTTAGACGCCCTTTCGGTGAGGCGGCGCTGTGCACGAGCCAACATAATTTGCATATTCCGAAAAGTGTTCCATGTTGCCTAATTAATAAGAAATTCATTAGCGTGTAGATCAGCGGTCTTTGTGCGAACGGGCAAACGGACAACGGTCCTGAGGAATGAGGGGTTTCGTTTGCAAACGAGTTGAAATAAGTGTGTTTTCTCTCTGTTTCATCAGCCGCTTATCAGGAAGTAAATGAGATTGAACACAAGCATACATACTAAGTAACTGAGGTTTATGCTGTTGCGCGTTACTGTGATGTAGTTACTCGGTAACTTTGGGATATTATGTGGTGGTACTTTTACCAATGAGAAACATGAGACTTTGTTTAGTATCATCTTTGTTTAAACGTAGGGTTTGTAAATCCTCTAAATATAATAAGTTCTTGAGTGGGGACAATTAAATAAATTTAGTTAATAAAACCTTACATAACTACCTTGAATTGTAACCATTTATTTTCTTTATATCTTTTTATTCTTTATATCTTCATTCTGTTTCCTATTAACGCTTGTGAATTAATAGCATAATTGTTTTAATATCACACTTTCATTATTGTTTTCTGCAACACAAAACTACGAACGACTTATCTTGTTTATGATAATATTATTTTAATATTTATTTATTGATTTACAAATTGTCAACAAAAAAAGAGTAAAATATGTTTTGTTCTGTTTCATTCTTATTCTAATTCAAAGATTACTGAACTGTTTTAATCTATTGCATTGAAATAAAAAGAAATTTTGTACGTGGTATAATAAAATGTTTGGTGATTATCTTATTTCAACACTATATTTTTTAAATCACGTAAATAACACAGGATCACCAACTTAACAGAAAAAAAGTATAATTGTTTAAGAAACACATATTAGCTTGTAAGATATGATTTAAATATGTTTTTTTGTCATAAATAAAACCAGGTGAATAATGTGCTTTCCATCTCAATTTTTCTATATCAATTATGACATTGTGATGAAATTTGTAAAATGCGTTAAATCTTAAAAGGTACTCAGTAACCCAGCAATATAAAATGCAATAAAACATCTGTGTCGTATGACGTGAGACGTTTCCTTTGATTGTGATAGCGCTCTCTATACGTGACAATTAAAAGCTCACTTGAAATTGAAATATTGCGCCTTTTCATGAATCGCTACGCCCTCTGCTCAACATAAACGTAAGCATTAGTGACAGTAGCGACATCTTTGTGTGAAATAGAAAACCTTTTTGTGGTTTTTGAATATGCTAAAGCAGTTTAATTTCAATTGCCATTCATAATTTGAATATTGGTTATATGAAAACAGTAAAACATGTTTGTGATTTAAATGTTTTTAACATAGAAAAAAAAGATGGCCTAATATTTCTGAAAGTAATTGCTTCATTCATGGAATCCAAGTATTCAATTCCACATGCCCATAGTGAGAAATGTGCTTAAAATCACCTCGTTCACCTCACTCGATGAAAAACTGGAACATCTCACACTGTTTTTCTCACCGCTTGCTATCTCACGAAAGCTTTTGCTGTTTCTCGTTGATGGATTATCGTTCTCACAAAGCGTTCGAGTTTCCAAAAGAACACTCGTCCTTATTTCGGATCCTATCGTTAACAGTAGAATTTATTTCGTCTGAAGTAAACGGTTGAATTGCATGTGTTAGTTTTTTTGATAAATAAATAATTTACATGTAGAATTTCTAGAGTTTAGTATTAAAAACCTTTTAAAATAATTATTTTTGAAACAAGTCAGACACATTGGCGGCATCTTGCTTTCAATGCTGAATGAATGCTAAATAATTACCTTTCTGCTTGATATTTACGACGTGGTAATTCGCATAAATATTCCCTGTCTTGCGAATAAAGCTCTCATTCTGCACTTAGAAATACGAGTTTGCTCGCTTTCCAGAGACAGAGCCAGTATCAGCGTTTCAGCATTTATTGCCAGACAAGATTGTGGTTTGGCCATTTCGAAGGACAGCACACACACTCTCACACAGGCACATACGACTCGAAACACGTTAACCCCCTAGCGCCGGTTACATTGTTGCCGGAACAAACGTTAGACCAGGTGAGGATGAGAGGGTACGAATTCTGGAGGAACGCCGTTTTCTTGAGTACCATGCAAAAAATGAGTACGCAGTCCAATAAAAAGCAAAGCGTAAGTACAATGGCGTCGTTAATTACGAGTGTCGTCAAAATGGGACGCTTTAAATCTAACGCGTATTCTCAATTCGTTTCGCCGTTGTAGCAATGAGGGCAATAGTTATCGAACATGTCTATTGTTTTTCGTATTTTGTTTTGTAACCGTGTTGGACATTTTGTACCTATTTTAAATGTGGTTGAAATAACAAAATGAATTTAATTGTATAATTACAATAAGTTGTTGTTTTACTTCAAAAAAAAAGACTTTCGGTGCTTTTGAATTGATTAATGGTTGTTTTCTTTCAATTTTTTCTTCGCGTTCCAATGACATCCTGCTATTGCTGCTGCACATTTACAGTAAACAGGTAACCCCCCGAAATCCGATTACATCGTTACGTTATCCGATGGTTTGAGGACGGTTTTCTTTGATGGTGTAATTTCCAGTAATATGCATTAATCCTTAAAAGATTAATCATAACAGAACCCTTGGTCTTGGTCGCACGTCGGCGGCGCTTTTTTTGAAAAATCATCCTGCAAACACACACAAAAGCACAAATAGAAAGCAAATGGTGAAAAAACAACATCAATTCCATAGCCAAACCCCTCAATTAGTTCACACTCCGTTCCGTTCGGTTGGGCTTTGCTCCCGAAGGATCAAAGTGCGCCCAGAAGGACGGTTCAGCCGGACTATTAATTAAATTGCCAAACGTGAGACTCATCATGAAGATCACCTGTTCCTTGAAAGGATGTCCCGTTTTAGCTGATGGCTAGTTAGTTTAAGTAAAACAAAAGTCATTGATAATGTGTAGTTTGATTTCGTCCGGAGTAGAAGTTTATTGATGGAAAATAAATGAGTTAAAACATGATCATTTATATCGTTTTTGTTTTGTTAATATCTTGGTTTATGTTTGTAAAATTAATGAAGGAAATTCTTAATAATATAAATTCATTTCCTCCCAATTAGCATACACAATTATTCGAAACTACGCTCGCACAAAATGGCCACAACGATGAGATTCAGGTTTATGTTTTTAAATGCTTTTGTGTAATGTACAGCAATCTCGACTAATCTGTATCGTTTAAACTTTACATCCATTCGCCCATACGAGCTTAAACCTTTTTGTTTAACAGCAAAAGCAACACCACGCCGGCATCTAATGAGGAAGAACATTTAATTACATGGTCCGCTGCAGGCGCCTTGTCTAAATGAAATGAAAACAAAGCATCCCGCGCATTGGTTCGTAACACGGCGCGGCAGTGCATCATTTAAATAATTCGTTGATTAATATCGCTGATAAGAACCGGGTCGCTCCTTACGGCCCCTGTTGGCACCCACTAATTATGATCATTTTTGGCAGAAGGCACCCGGGCCGGTTTCGTTCGTATGTTGGCCTATTTGCGGTACTACGGAACCAAAAGCTGGTAAAATGGTATCGTTTGTATCATTTGTTTTCCCGCAAAAACAGCTTGCCCTTGTACAGGTACACGTGTACGGGTTTGGAAATGAAATTACGGTTTTGATCCCATCCCTCAGGACCCTTGGTAAATGAGTGAGAAAACCCGAGAAAACAAAAAAGGTGTGCATGGGCATTTGGTAAAGGCGTTTGCTGGAAGTGACTGTTATCGATTTGATTGTAATATTTGGGTAATTTGTTACGGTTTGATGTTAAAGACAAACGTCCTTTAGCTTACGTTGGCCCAAACATTTTTGTCTGTTTTCGTTCTGTTTGCTTAATTCGTTTGTTTTTGATCTTATTTGTGTTTCTATTAGCATTGGGTGAATCCCATTTGTATTTGTTTTATTTTTTTATGGAATATGAGTGCTAAGTCCTCATAAGTCAACAAAAACAACAACTGAACACTATTTTGACCTACAACAAGAGAAAAAGTGTATTTTATTGTTGCTGTTCTTCATGAGTTAGTGCTTTACCGTAGCTCCAAAGTGAGAAATGTTTGGAAGCCTTATTAAAAATCGGTTTATTTTATTGATAGAAGACAGAAATGTCTTCCAACCATACAAAGTTAGATAAATACTTAAATGACTGATATTGATATACTACTGTGTCCGGAAAATATGGAGTTACCAACACAGTGGAAAGTAAGAAGAGTGGCAAAATTCATAGTGTCCGATTTATAATACCCTTCACCGTTTATAATTCAATCAGTGGCGGATTTAACGGCAAGCTGGCAAAGCGACTGTTAGGTTCGGACGCCATGCTTGCTGGTGAGCTTCTAGAGAGTTTTATGTGTTTTATTGTGAGCGGAAGATCTGATAGCAGACGCCTGTACAACGACACAAATGACTGTTTAGAATCTGTAGAAATTAAGTTAAATGTCTGGAGCTCCATATTATTTTTGGCTCCCAGAAGTTTAGGTCGTGACATTCTATTCGATATCAAAGTCTGGCTACCGTTTTGGGGTCCCAATTTAAAAACCACCAGAAGCTGAATTCGTCACTGGATTCCGGCATCAAAACCAAAAGACGCCTTGACGATGTTATGGTCTTGGAACTATTTTTAACAACTAGGCCAAGTGGATTTGGATTTACAGATTTAATTAAACGATTCAAAAATATCGAGCAAAATGCAGATTTGCTACCAGAGCTACCACAGATTTTACAACATTCTGAACACATCACTGAATATTACATGAAAGTACCTCCAAAAACCCTGCACGACAGTTACTTTTTCCAAAATTTTGTGGCAAATTTTAGGGAAAAAATTCTCAAAAATTTCAAGAAAGTACTACCGAAAAATCGTGTTCTCCTGTTACTTTTTTCACATTTGGACTAGAAGAAGAAGAAGAAGAAGAAGAAGAAGAAGATAACAGAGAGTATTCTTGGCATTTTCATCCTGTTTATCCCTTCTTTGCACTTTCTCAAATTGTTTGTTGCATATCCTTGCCCAATCTTACTATCGTAATTATCCTTACGTGTAGTTAACACATTGTCAAACCCGCAAACATTAAATAAACAAAAATAAGATATCATCAACATGTCCACCTTCTGTGGCCAACCGAAGTCAATGTAACCTCAGCGTTGTTATTTTTATCTCACACATCGAGGCAGCAGCCGCTTTCAAAATGGAATCCTCCCTTAATAATGCTACACGTAATAGGATAGCAAATGGTTAATTAATATTAAGATCTCTTCCAACCGAACCAGCAACAATTGGAACACCGCAAATGGTGGGCAAAGTTCCAAAGTATTCAGAAAGAAATGGTACAACAAAACCACAGCCACAAATAACTACCTCTCGGATTCGTGACGACGGTGACAATTCCCCCTTTTTTCTCTGCCGTAGCCTTTTTGGATGTTCTGACGTCGAATGTGTACATTGGAGTGTTGATATTTTTCACTAAACATCCGAAAGGGGTCGATCCGGACATTAGACCCGCATAGGGACGCATAGAGATCGTACGCCATTTTTATTGCTACGCTGTATACCGTCTCACGCACGCATTCCTGCTTAATGATGACATTTGTTTCGGAAAATTCGTTACCAGCTGTCAACGACGGGGGCAATGTGATGTGATGATTGTTGTTTCAGTGCGGGCCGTACGAGTGTAATGAAACATGGAAGGTCGTACCATAAACTACCGAGCGCTGATGTGCAAGCGTCGTTCCCATGTAAGCGTGAAATCAAACATAAACAGTTTGGCTGTGGGTCTGATCCTAAAGTGCAAAATATTCTACTTTGTTTGTAGATTCGTCGCACGAATGTGTTATCACGAGAAGATTATTTTATGTAATCAGATTAAATTAAATTACATTTTGATAAAAGAATGCAAAAAAAGAAAACCTCAGCTAATTGCTTAACTGATCCCGATGTGTTGGTAAAGATAATTTACTATCCTTTTCTTCTCTTTTGCTTCTTCACTGTTGTCAATCAGCTAAAAAGAACGAAAGTAGAACGAATGATACCAAAATGATTCAACACATTCAGGAACAAAAACGGAAAACAGATCGGCCGGAGGCTGCTGCTGGCAATAAATTAAACCATAAACAAATTACACTTCCCGAAAACTCATTTATCGAACGTGTGGTCCCCCATTCGGGGAGGGCGATGATGACCGAACCGACCAACCGACCCAAGGAAACAAGTACATATTTTCGTCAACATCAATTAGTATTGGAACTGGTGTGTGGTGTTTAGAGCCGAAGCGGAGTGATGGTGATGGAGAAGCATTCTTCGACTTTAATAACTATGCTGGCAACACTGCCCGCAAAAAGGGGAAAATATCAATTCGCTTTGTATCTCACTCTGGCTTGCGCAAACACAGCAAATCTAGTGAGGGTTTGTCTCACTCTTTCACTCCTGCTTTGTGATTGGAACGACGGCTTAGCTCCTCCCTTGAATGCTGCGTTTTGAGGCGTTGTGTGTGTGTGTGTGTGTGTTTCGCTTTTGTATTTATTCGAACAGCATGGAGGAAATAAAACTTATCTAGATCACTTTGTGTTGCTTTTCGCACCGTTGTTTTTTCATTTGTAAGCCCCACCAAGCAGCACGTGGGAGAAGCTCATGGATTTGAGTTTCAATTAAATTAAAAGCGGAATTTATCGCTCCTTTCGTTAGCTTTCGCCGAC
>AXCM01006205.1:0-15929 GCA_000473375.1 Anopheles culicifacies
GCGTGTAGGAGAAAGTGATTTTATGTCTCGATTGGCAAAAACAGGCACAAACTCTCTGGGAACATTGTTCAAGGGCTAATGGGTTTCGTTTCATTTCTTTCTTTTTTTTTCTTTGCCTCTGGTTACGATCGTTCGTCCCTGCAGCAGAATGCGGAATGGGCAGAGACGAGATTCTCAAGTGGGGGTAATAAAAGCTAAAGAATAGATTGCTACACCTTACCGTGCATTAGGCACCATCGGCATGATCTGCTGCTTGTTATTTGGCTCTTTGTTTTGGCTCACCAGCTAACGATTATCCCTGCCTACGGGGGCCGGATGACAGATTTCTGCCCTTACCCACCGGTGAAAACCGGGGAAGGGTTATGGGTTTACCATCGGGCGTCATGTCTGGTACGGTGGCGCATACATACTCGTATAGCATGAATCGAAAGACTCTACCTCGGGCGCTGGTAGGGGGTGGAGCACTCGCCCAATATCCATGACTGGGGTTTTTCCCAGACACTGCGTTCGTTCATTCGCAGCGTTCCCTGTCCTTGTAATGTGGGGTAAATGAACAACTCGGGCTCGGTGAAAAATCAGGTGCCCGACGTCTGCACGCGTCCGTGGCAACATAATAAGTCGTTTTTTTTTTGCTTCTGCTGGTAAAAAAGAAATTGAAACCATATTACCATTTGTGGTTGCTGTTACCGTGCGTCGGATTTTTTTATGAGTTCCTGCATGTGTCCTTGGAGTCGTACTAATTATGTCTCCTGGTCTTAATAACCAACAGAAAGAAGGAATTAAAAGTCGTCTGATTTCACTCTTCGTCTGGTGATGGACATAATATTGTTTTTTGACATTTTGATATTATATTATAAAATACTTAACAGTCTTATTTGCAAAAAAATATTACTCGGCATTCAAATATACTTCTTGTCATAAGGTACTTATTTTATTGAAAAATCCTAATCGACAATAATAAATTATTAAATTATCAAATAAAATGGAATGGAATGAAAAATAAAAATAAAATTTAAATAATCATTGGAAGCATCGATTAAAGATGAAAAATAAAAAGAAGTAAAATAGTTGTTAGCATGTGACGGTAACGAAACATAAAAGCTGTTCCTAGACTGAGCCATTTTTCCATTTGCACACGACGATCAAACACGCTTATCGTTTAATGATGTACCATCTCGTAATGCTCCGTCTCCCGACGATCGTCTATCCCAGATTCCTGTATTTGTTTTTTCTCTCCCGAGACTACCCCTTTACCCGTCCGACGCCACGATGTGTTGGAAGCATAGGAGCTTTTAGCACCATTAAGCATAATGTCACTAACGCAACAGGGTTTTGTTTACGCGCAATGTTTACCGGAACCAAATCAACCAGGGGGAAAAAAAACCCCGAACCTGATCGGTGCCGCAATTAATGGCTTTGGTTCTTGTTTTTCCCTCCCTTACCATAAGCCATAAAATTAAAAAACACACACAGGGATGCACATGTTCCGTACAGGAAGTTCACTCGCCAACGAACTCGCTATCGCCCGTGTAACACGAGCCGGCGCCCCGACCATTTCCGGGGACGTCACAGCCACAGAACCCGACACCGGTAGACACGCCAGACGCAGTCCACAGGCACCCGTACCGGCTGAGCAGGCGCAGACAGTTACAACGGCGGGTTTTAGTGACGCGGCTACCTTACGCGTTACCATCCACGCGATCAAGGCAATGCATAGCTTTAAAAGTCGAACAGCTACGAAACCAAACACGGTGATGCTAGCCAGGACAGGATGGAAGGGATGAAGGAGAAAGGTACAAAGTGAACGCTCACGAGGACGAGCGGGCAAAAGTGAGACATATGCCCTAACGTGGCTCCTCAATTAGTGAGAGTTTTGCCCTGGCACATGGACATGGGTAGGAAATCGAGTGAATAGAACGGTTGGGAAGGATATTTAAGAACGCTTGACACAGGTCCTACCACTATCAGTTCATAGCGAGAGTTCGTCCTTAGAACATAAGTACGAAGACACGGAAGCATAACACGCAGTGGAGAGCATACGAAATGAACTAAACAATTGCTAAAGAGAGACTCGTGATTAAAAGTGATCATTCAAGTGCAGTTATTGATATTATAATTTTACTGAAGAACAAATATTATCCAACGAACTATGAAGATGTGGTCGAATGTGAATTTGTGCCTTTCAATGATCATATGTCTCGCTCTAGTGGCTACAGAAGTGTCTTGCTACGCAATAGGTACGTGCTATCATTGTTATGGCAACCATTAAATCAAGTCTAATCATGTGTATCTTTATTGCATTGCGTCTCAACAGATCAAACTGCATCTTCCGATACAGCGGCCCTGGAAGTACTGAACGAGTTCCGAACACATCTAATAGCGGAAGGAGCAGCTCTTCCCTCCAAAGGTAAATATCATTACCTCTCTTGGGACGAGTTCCCCAATAGTATCGAATAATAAATTAATTAATCCTCGCTATCTTACAGAACTCACCGTGGACAACTTTGATGAGCTGGAAGCTTTGCGGTTACTTCCATTGATCATCAGCTACCTAAAGTCAGATGCAATCTCAGCCCTGGAACAGGATGCATTTGAACATATCTACGGCAGTATCTGGGAGCTAGTTGTCGAAGAGTCCCACAGACACCGTGGACATCCGCGGAATCCCATCCTCACAGCACTGCTAGCTTCACCCGAAATACGTCAACCCGAAGTGGAGAGTTCGCCAAAACTGAACAACGACATTGCCTCCCAGGAAGCTCCCTCACAGCGTGTTCTGCATACGGCTGCCACGATCGTTCAGAAGTACTATCTACGCCAAGCGAAACACAAGAGCACCAACAAACGCAAAAGCCTTTCCACTCGGCGAACGCAACGAGTAAAGGGTGCGGCTATCCACACGAACCAACTGTCCGCCGACTCAATCCGCGTAACGATCGAGCTTCCGCGTTACAAGCGCTCGATAGCTAAGCCACAACGTTCAACCACCGATGATGAGGAGGAGGAGGAGGACGCAGAAATGGAGGCAAAGATTTTGGCCGCTATCAAGGCACAGATAGGAAACCCCAGCCTTGAGGAGGAGGATGATGATGAGGACGAAGAAGAGGAGCAAGCAAACGAGCCATTACATCCGGAGGACGATTCGGCTGAGTACTTGGACGATGAAGCTGACTATATGGGAATTCTTGGTGATGACGATGATGACGACGACGACGACGATGATGACGATGATGATGAGGAAGAAGATGGAAATGATGTGGGAAATGGCGCTAAAGGTGGACTCTTTGCAGCGAATGCAAACGATTTCGAAAATCCTTCCTTTAACGAGCTGCTTCTGTTGGCTGCCCGGCATCGAGCGATTCAGCACCAGCGGCAAAAGCAACAGCAGTATCTTGCCTACCGGAAATCGTCCTCAAATCGTCACAACAGCTACGAGGACTACTAACGTGAGCGAGAGCTCTAGGTGGTGAAGGAAGTGATCGTCTGTCGATCTAAGTCAGTGCAAAACATGGTGCGAATCAGCAAAGATATGTGGAGCATATCGAGCATGATTCGTCAGTACAATGGCAACCGTCCAGCAGTAAGCATTAAGTTAATGAATCTATTTTTGTTAGATAAGTTTAAGTTTGTACATATTACAGTCCACGAACAAATTAGGTGCAATCAAATCGGTAACTAATAAATTATAAGTGTTATTTGTGTAATTAAATTGTTCCGTTGCTTTGTTTTTCTTCAAACATTTGTAATAGTTCCTGATGCATTTGCTCGGGGAACTGAATGCCGAAAGAAATAAGAAAATAAGGAAGCGAAAATCATCCAACATATAAAACAATTTTTAAACATTTATTAAACATCAAGTAAAAGCACAAAAATACATATAAAGTTATGGTAACTTAATAAACACTCATAAAATGTTTGCTTCATATGAAAAGCATGCAAACCAGAGAGAAAAAATGGGAGAAGATCACTAGAAAATATATAAAGAGTAGGTATTTATCAAGTTTGAATAAAAAAGCATAATATAACAGACTAAATATCAAAGTGTTTGATTTATATGAAAAGGAAAATAAGAGAAAAAAGGAGAAAGGAATCAAAATTGGAGAAAATCTTTTCATAAAACTTAAAACAGAGAATATTTATCAAAACTCAATTATAAAGCATGAAATCAACTTGTTTTCTGATTATGAAAAGGATAAAAACAAGATGAAAGATCGAAGAGAAAATAAACAAACTTTAACAAGATAAAACATTTATAAAAAAGGACATTTCTCAAATCTAAACAAATATGATATCACAGACAGAATATGATCATATAATTTGTGTTATATGAAAAGACTAAGAATAAGTTGCAAGAAAAAAGAATGAGAAAAGATCGTCAATTTCAAACATCACTTTTAAAAAGGATAACTTTATCCAACTTCAATTCAAAAGCATAATAACACAGCCAAAAAGACATTCCAACTTATTATTAATACACAAACTAGCCGCTTTTTATTGAGTTTATGTAACAAAGTGTAACAAAACTAATTAAAATAGAAAAAAATATAAACTAGTTGAAGAACAACAAGAAAGACATTAAGAATTTTGTGTAAATCTTAGTTTTATTCTCAAACAAAATCATCTACAAGCATATGTCCTAATTCTATAATCTGCTTTCGTTGTGTCAATTACGGTTAAAATTATATAATTTTATCATTTTACATTAATCATAAAATTTCCCTTAAGTGTATTTGTACAATTTTCCACCAAATGGCAACAACCTAGCGACGTTGCCACAACACTTCCAGCGCCTCCTGTTCCATCTTCTGGAAGTGTTTTTCCTTAAACTTTTCGTACTGACGCTCACGGTCAATGTTGTCGTTCGATACTGTGCCCACTGGCCGATTGCCTCGCCGTTCCTCATTTTCCCGGACAAAACGCTTCAACCAGCTTAGCTCGGCTCGTTTACGTTCCATGATGGCCGCATGATGGTTGGTCGTACCGTAGCGAAACACCTTCGGGTAAAGTCCCCAGCTCTGCAACCGCTCCCGGTAGGAAACATCCGTCCAAGGATTTCTCCAGTCAGGCACTGGGGAAAGATGAACAACACATGAGGTTGTGCCTTTTGTTTCTCATTTACACAGATGACGATCTTACTTACATTTTCGTGAAAACAATGGACTGCTTCCGGTTAACACCATCAGCAACGTGCAGAGAAGAACGCTCAGTGTGACTTTCATTTTCTTCCAAACCTTCCTAAGCTCGTACGATCTTTTCTCTTCCGTTTCCGAACGGCAACTGATCGTTCTGCAACGATCACGTGAGCGATCGCACAGAAAAAAGATCCAGGTACACACAGTTCTGGGATCGGATGATAACAATAATACATAACGGTACGGCGCAGCTTCTTTTACGGTGCCGTTCGCAAACGATCCGCTTCGGCTACCATTAGAGGCCAGAGCTCCTCGAAGATCTCGGCCAACGCATCCTTTTCCTCCGGTGTTACATTCTCCATGCGCAGTTGCTCGATAATGTGCGGAATCAGTGCGGCCATTTCCGGGTCCTTTACCATCACAGCCATCGGTCCACTACCTGCGAAAGATGGCAACAAGAAACAAAAGCATTTTGTGTTAATACACCTTTCCTGGGCTGTGTTTTTGTAACCTTTTTTCCCATCGCTTTCTTTACGTATGCATATAAAAGTGAAATAAGTCTCTACGGTGCAATCAACCCGATCTTCTCGATCCACCCAGCTTTCCTTCTGTCTGTTATTTTTCCTTTCGTTCGTGCGTTTTCGTTCCTCAGTCCATTTGCTCTTGTACAACTCCTAAGCGATAAGCGCGCCCTCTAGCTGTCAGTTGTATAACTACCAGATGGCGTTCAATCGGTACATGGTTTGGCAGGAATTTTTACGTTTCCAACTTCTTACCTTCACCCTTCTCGACAGGAGTTTTGTGCAGATTCACATCCTCCGTCAGCACAATCATCTCCGAATCGTAGTCATCTTCATCCGAATCGTGCTCCTGCGAAAGAAGATCCGGTCCCATGCTAAGCTCGTACTTCACGTCCCTGCCATCGGGTAGAAACTGCAGCTCTTTATCACGCAGCAGTCGAAGATCGAAAGGTACTTCAGTGTGCATGCCCTCCCCCCTCACACCTTCCGTACTCGGATCAACATGTTCCTCCAGCTCTAAGTCGTAATCGTTCACCACAGCTTTATTCGATGCGGCTGGCATTTGCGTTACGTAAACCAGTTCCACTGCATCAGCCGGGTTTTCAGCTCTTCCCAGTTGTACATCGTTTTGCAACGGTCTGCGTGCAACCGTATCTTGTAGCTCTTCGATTTCATTAAACACTTCACTTTCCGACTGTACCACACTCAACAAAAGTCCTCGGAAATCGTTGAAAGCTTGCCGTATCTTGCTCTGGAGTGTGTCCTCCATCTCATCACTTTCGGCACCGGTGTCACGCAGTCCGTTGAGCGTTTTTACCACAATCGGGAAGAGCAGTCGGAAATCGTTTGCTAGCTGTTCCTTGATCGGATCATGTACAGCGTACTCGCCAATGTTGAAGACTTCCTCAAACCCATCAACACCCGACAGCAAACGTTCCAGCTCATTGCGCAGCTCTTCCTTTGTTAAGCGGTCGATAAGATTGCTCAGAATAGTGGTCGGCTCTTGGTAGGCTGGCCGATGGTAGGAACGCATCACCTGCACCAAATAATACAACTGGAGCAGTTTCTTCGCGTATGGATCATTCGGTACGTTGGAAAGGGTTCCATCTTGCTGTGCGTCTGGTGCATCTCCAAATGACGGTTGATTTGTTTTGTAATAATCTAAAATGGAACGAAACATAAGATCATTAGATATTGAGAAGACGTACATGTTATATCTATTCTACAGTACTCACCACGATCACGGTTTACAATGACATAACTCGTAACGATCCGCGACCAAGCAACGAGACAAACGATCGCTAGCAATTTCATCCTGGCAGTTCTCAGACACTCCTCTCTTTCCACGTACCACAACACAACTGACGATCGGTCGAGACATGGCACGGACGTTTTATACTGCTAATGGTACACCGTCCAGTCCAGTAGCCTATAGGTATTGAAAAGCTATCCCGTACAATAGTTTCATTCCCGCAGGGTAGGCATTTCTTCGCTGACCTCTGGTCTCACTCATTTGCTACCTGCGGGGCTGCTGCTGCTGTGAAGAAATGGATGAAAATAAATCTCGAATAATATGTACGTGCCCGCTGGCCGTGGGTCACTTCCGCTGACTTCTACCTCTGTAGGTGGTCTCTCGGTTGTCTAAGATGCACATCATCTGCATTACCCCTCCAGGACTTCTCGCCATTACAGCAGCCTGTCCTCGCCTTCGTGAACGCCTTCTTTTTTTTAGTTCTTCTCCAGATGATCTTTTTATGTGTCTACGTCTGTTTTCTGCTGGACAATTAGACATTCTAGACGAGGACGTTACAGGTATTCCCGAACAGAACTGGTCACCTGTTTGGGAGTTTTTTTTTAGCAACATGGGTAAGAATAAGGGAGTTGAAGAATCTTTTTGAAAAGTAGGATTTCTTTCTATTAGTAAACACAAATAAAATCAGACAATGCCCATTGTTATTCAATATTCTTATATTTTTTAAATATATATTTTATGTATATATATGTAGAGCTTCTAATCTGTATAGTATCCTTTCCTCTCGTTTTTTGTTAAATTCCCTCCCCTAAATTATGCTGATGTCTTGTTTATGATATCTGAGCCATCCATGGGCCGTGGGGGTGGTGGTGGTTGTGGTGGTGATGGGTTAGTGCTTAATCATGTTATCGTCCTTTCGTTCTTTCGTTTGTTCCTTCTTATGCGAATATCTGTGTGTGTGTACAGTTTGTTTGTTACTTCTTTTTTGGTTCCAATTGGTAATTTGAATTAAAGTGGGGTTTTGTTAATAGTCGACGTTAAAATATGCTTACCGTTACCGTTAAATTGTTTTCCTACTTGCATTGCGTTCTTACACGCTGGTATATGAAGTAAACTCTCCCACGCTCTCTCCTTCTCTCCCTCGCTCTCATTCTAGTGTTTGTGTTGCCATTTTTCCTTCCTAAGTCTAGAATGTATTCCCCCGTCCCCCCGATACACCACAGGATATCAATTGCATGTGAGATTCTTTTAAACGTGTACCGATCGCTTAAAACCTAAACGCCAACATCGGCGCTTCTCGTCGTGTATAAATAATTTAAACTTAACATCTACACACATTCGCCCTTTTGTCCCACTAATTTCCATTTCCATTCGTGAACAATTTTCCTTTTTCTTTATTTTACATGATGTAAATCAAATGAGATGCTTCCAACGTATCCTTCCCGAAAACAAAAGAAATCGATTATTTGGTTCTGAAAGGTTCCGCTGTTTCCGTTTCTACGAGCATCTTTTAACCATCTCCTACAGCCCGGACACTCACACACACGGTAACATTGATGTACGTGGCTCACACCAAACAGATTCCAGCGTTCGGCTTAAGTACAAGCTGACCAGCACGTTAACAAGAGCGAATAATATCCTCCCAAGCGCGTTTGTTGAAACAAATCTTCAACCGATTGGCTTCCTTATTTTTTTCCTTAGCGTTTCTATATCATTATAAACCTTTTTGTTAACATATGTATGTGTTCTTCAGGTGTGCTACCAAACGGATTGACTGGCCAGTGAAATCTATAATCCCACCATGTGTGGGGGGGGGGGGCTTGATTTCCGCCCCACAACGTTTCTTCGTCCCGTGTTGTGGATATTGTCACGCAAAGTTGTTCCAATGATAGATGTTGCAATTGAGCCCCCCCTTTTTCCACTTGGTGTGTCTTTCGTTCCATTTCCCCTACCCTTCTACTACTTCTCGTCTCAGTTCTGACGGGTGTTTGGTTCATTTTAAAATAGCAATTCTGACGTGCGCGTCATTAGCCCTTCTGTGCTATGAATATGTCTGTTCCAACTATCCTTTTTAGCGGGTGTGTGTGTTTTTTTATTTAAATTTTCTTTTTGAAAGGCACAATTTCACTCCATTCTACTCCCCGTTTGTGTCACTGTGCAATTCTGTTTTGGGCTGAGCTGTTTTTTTTTTGTTTCCTTTTATGATAAAATTCCTCCATAAACTGGTTCCATGATGAACTGTGAGTGTGTATATCTATAAAGGTAAACTGTTTTGTATCGGCGGTTTTGAGGTTTCAATTTCTTTTATTTGTTTTTGCTGTTTTGTTGCAAACACCTAAACATGCAAACAATCTAGGAAAAGTTGCAATTAGACAAAAAGGGGGAAAAAAACCTAATGTACCTAATATTGGACACAATTGATCAACAAAAGCTAACAAAAAGATGGAAAACGCTTTCAAAAACACAGTGGTTAAAGAAGAGAACAATTTTACTAAATCACGCATCGTAGCTTCCTTAAACAAAACCTACGCAACAACAAAAGAAAAAAAAAACGAAGAGGAAAAATAAATTAACCACTTCCACACGAGCGCAAAAGCGAAAAACACACATACACATTTGACTAGAATTTCATTCTTCTGCTGCTGTTGCTGTGCCCCGTCGTGCACGAAAAGGAAAACGGAAGCGGGATCGAGCATCGATCGAGGTGCGCCTTTTGGTTTTCAAATTTCCATTCCGTTGCATTTGGTTGCATTTTGCGATTTTGATTATCGAAGCATTCGGTGCGCCTTACAAAAACACAATCAACAATCAATGTAATTGCACTTCCCTTTCACGGTGCTTTCACTGTTAGCTGTTCCGTTTTACTTCCTAATCGCTTGATCCAGTTGTTTCGCTTTTCGGTGGGGGGATAAGACGGTTGCTACGTATTGATATTGCTTGGATACGGTTTCTACCATTCTGCCATCCATATTCAAGGGATGGGAGTTTCCTACATACAAAAGAGAAGGATCACACGGATGCTGATCCTTGCGCGCATCTCGTTCTACGATATTCCGACAAAACAATTGTATTGCGTATTTCTTCAGTCCGATGCGATCCGATTTGCAAAAAGAAAAGGGGCCACTTACGCCCTGATATTCAACATTGCCCAACGGGTGTGTGTGTTTGTGTGCTAAACCTAGCTTTGCATCGTTCATCTTGACTGCCAGAATCCTTTCCAGCGTGGTGACAACAAGAAATTGAGCTTTCATCAAATACTAAATATTTTCTTTTGCCTTTTTTTCTGTTCCGTTTTTTTCATGTTCGTTCTGAAACGATATTTATTTGCTTACCGACTAAGTTATGTAAGTAAATAATGTATTTCCATCCTCTCTCTCTCTCCCCGATTCTCTCTGACGTCATTGGTTATTATCTTCTATCGTCGCGCGACTCCTAGCGCGCCGCTTTCGCCTTTGCTTTCTACAGTTACGTTAAAACTAGTGTATAATAAATAGAGTAAATTTCATTACTTGCTTTGTATGCTTGCGTATCGTTTCGTACGATTGTTTTGTCCCTTACGTGTACAGAGCCACATCCACATTCCAAACCGTAACAGGAAAGGTCAAAAAGATGTGCTTGAATATGTGCGAATTGCTATAACATGCGCTTTTGTTATGTTTTCGTCATTTGTTTTTTTACGGTTTGTCAAAGTTGAATGGTGGGAGCATTAATTGAGAGCAATTAATTATTGATTGATTGATCGGCTGATTTTTTTTGTTGCATTACTTATCGCTTACTATTTGCATGTCGTACACATATGCTACTGGGCGGGAGAGTCAGCTAGTAGATTTAAAAACTATCCCGGCTAACTAAAAATAACTCCCCAAACTCTGTTTACCATTATTTGAGTTCCTTTTTTTAATATTTCATTTCTTCACTGTTTTTTTGGCTGCCTAATATCATGCGCTTACGCGTGCCTTTTCACCGCTCACGAAACACACAGCAATTCCGTTTCCTGCTCGTAGCAGGATGAAGATGAGTGCTCCTCCCTTTCACTACATTTTCCCCCCCTCGACGGGGGACAGCAATCCTACGAACGCTTATCATTCACGCCGCCGACACCGTCGAATAGCGACAGCATCAGCGCTTGTGGTAGTAAATATTATTGCAGTCTAGCCTCCTGGAGCGAAGCACCGGTCGCATTCTGATAGGGCGATAGGCCGGGAAATGCACCAGCCGCAGCGGCAGCTGCAGCGGCGGCAGCTCCCGCTTGCGGCAACGTGGCGTACGTGTACGGTCCGGCCATGTACTGAGCGGCGGCAGCCGCAGCACCGGCAGCTATAAGAAAAGAAAAAGGACACGTACAATTAAATATCTTGTAGGGCAACAACCACCAATCACCACATACCTGAAGCGCCGGACGCATAAGGATATGCATCGAATCCCGTACTGTACTGTCCCGGGTAGGGTGCAGCAGCGGCCGCTGCTACCGCATTCTACCATGGAGAAACACAAGAAATTGTATTATTAAATGAGCACTACCATTAACGAAATTTCCAACTTACCTGATATTCATAGAATTGACTAGTGGCGGCAGCAATGGCTGCTGCATGCGACAACTGAGTGGCAGGGATCGGTACCAGTCCGGATGCGGATCCCGCTCCTGTCGATCCACCCGCCGTGCCTAGATACGGTGTTCCATAAATGTAGGACGGTGGCACCCTATATCATCCCATCGTCCAAAGCAAAAGATTCCCGAGTCGATGAGAGACCAGACAGAGAAGACAGAGAGAGAATCGAGAGAAAGAAATAGTAGAAAAAAGACAAATTCATTATTAGTACGCGGTTAAACATTTGTGCTGCAAATGCACCATACAATGCAACCAACAGCAACAACAATAAACAACATTAAACAGCAACAACAAATAAACAACAACAACAACATCAACAAACACAATATTTGCCAAACGCCAAACAACAGCAACATCAACGAAAACAAAAAACCGTCTTGATTAGTTGTTCAAATCGAAAGGTATAATAAAGGGAAAAGAAAACAAAAAAGATAAATAAAGGAACAAAATAAAGAAGTCAAAAAGAGGAACAAATAAAACTAAAAAACAAAAAGTCATAAAACAACGCAAAAATAAAAAAAATAAAACAGGGAAACCCATCAAACGCAACGCTCAAACGATGCATACGGCACGCTCAAGAAAGAGAAAACAAGAGAGGAAAATATGAAATAAAATTGAACCAGATTCAAATAAAACAAAACATTCAATATTTGAAACAAAAAAGAAAAAAGAAGAATATAAAACAAAGTGTCAGAAAAGAAAAAAAACAGAGGAAATAACCAAAAGTTAATTAAAAACCCCACAAAATCAAACCAGCAAAAACAGTTCCCCTCATTCATGAAGGATGATAAAAAGTAGAAAATATGAAAGGGAATAAAATATTACATCACTGTTGAACGAAGGAAACGGGCTAGTACAACACCCAAAACTGTGTGTGTGGGGTGACTTTTCATCATCTCATCATTGTGACAGTTGTCAGGGCACGTGTTTCCTGGTTCGTATGCAATCGCACACCGTGTGTGTGTGTGTCGGTGGGTAAATATATATCTACACCGAATATTCACTATCCTACGGTCACAATTCTCTACACGAGGCTCTAAAGCAACATGACAGCTTTATCCGTCAACCATCTGTGACCATTCGTTAGAATTATTGATCCGAACCGACTAGTGACAAACACACCGTTCGCTAGCCTTAAGTATCTCAAAAATAGGACCGCCTTCACATTCGAGGGCATTAGGGGGCAAGCGAACGCGCTCATATTCCCCCACCAGCGTTCCGCTTGAACGAAGATTAAATAAAATCCATCAAACAACCGTTCTCCACCGCTCCCCCACCAAATAACAGAGCGCCGTACTCGGGACGCCATTTTAGAACCGCGTCACGTCTAACCGCCCACCCATTATTGTGATACGATCGCGGAACGTACAGCGAGAGAGTGCGACGTTGCTCACTAAAACAGAAAAAAACACACACACTACGAGCAGCAACGCTTCACAAACCGGGAAAATGCGATCGCGTACCGATCGTGCCCGAGAGATCTGTATGGCTGACGGCCATCTTGTCGACCGTTGCACGATCTTGGCACAAACGTGCTGCAACACATGCCGAAATAAAACCGCGGAATGCATCCCATTAATCACCGCCCCAAAACTAGCCCTCTTTTACAATATTTTCTGGCACATTTGGATGATTTGGAACCATCCAATAATATTGGAGCATGATAGTGTGTTGAGGAAAATAAAAACGCACTACGTCATAATTAAGCATATTGATCAACTGTCAACTAGGTCGCGAAACAGAGGTAGCAAGCCATGGAGGTGCAAGTTGCGCTTCTGTGCCGGTGGACGGTTAATAAATTATTACGCTTTAATACGGTTTCAGCACGTAGTAAATGCATAATTAATAGTATAGCGAATGACTCATACAGAGCAGGAGGTGTTAAAATATGCAACAAGTCCTCGAGCTATGTGCAGAATACAGGATTTTAAAAGACAAGCTCAAGCTGTCAGTTTCCATTTTGACATTTAATATTACTGTTATTAACTGTCAAATTGATAAATAGAGATAGAATAGCTATCATTCGTTGACAGCTAATGAACACTTTAAGTGATTTGATTTTATCTAATATAAACAACAAAAAGAAACTCTTCACTTAACGAGTTACTTAAGGCAAAATAGATTTAATTACAAACTAATCGATCGCAAAGGTTTATTGCACTACAGCAATACGTATCTGTGTGTGTGCTCGTGTTGTTTAGACGCCCATTTGGCCGTGTTGTTTACTGCCATTCGCTCGAACGACCTTCAACCGATGGCAAAAAGGATGACCACCATTACAAAAGGTTTATCGAATACATTTGTATGACCGACCCCCTTTATATCGTGTCCCGTGCCATATCACCGATAGTAATCAACCGGCCTGCCCGGTGATGGATGTTTAATTCGAGTGTGTGCGGTAGAATGTACTGCGTCATATTAATTCTTCATTACATTTTGCACTACATGCAACAAATAGAATCATTCTTCGCACAAATGGATCCACACTTCAGTGCGATCAAATACCTTACCCATCCGAAGGTGTTGTGATGGAGGTTTACGAGATCTTCGCACGTCTCCACCGATCGCAGCGTGCACGTCTGTCACGCTTTAGCTGCAATCGCGGACATTCCGGACCGCTCGGATGGGACATTTCTAAAAATATCGCATACACATCTCACCAACCTCCTCCTCCCCCTCCTCCTTCGTTTCTTTGTGGGCAAACGTTCTCCTCGAAAAAAACAAGGAAAGCACAAAAAACGATCGTACACTGAAAATATACACTTCGCTTCATCGCTGACGGATGGTTGCAACTCTTAAAAGTCGCCTCGAACCTACCCGCGCTCGCGGCAGACACACATTCAGGAAGATGTTCGCATTCATCTGCGGATGGACCGGAGGTGCGCCCGGGTGGCTCATCGGTGCGCCCAACACCCGAGGAGCCATATTTATTTGTATTTTTAGAAAACTCTGCTCAAAACTGCGCCGCTTTAGCGAGACGAAGACGATCCCGACATACCCCCGGGGTGTGTATGTGTCGCGCAAGACTCTGTTGACGATGAAGAGTTTCTCATCAGTACCATGCGGTGTGCGCATTTCCCTATTTTCCCTTGCTTTTCCAACGATCGGTCAACCGGCGAAAAGGGGTGGTGGAGGAGAGCTCTAGTGAGGATTGACATTTGAATTTTCCAACCGCATGTATATGTTCATCGTCTGTTCCTAATTGCTCCACACTACCTACACCAAGCGCATGGACCGCTTTGCACCGAACCAACCCGAACACCAATTACGTAAATCGAAATAAATGCCGCAATTACATTAATTCGATAAAAATCGCTTCCAACACTGTAATCGCGCCTATATTGCGCCGGTGTCTATTGCGTTACCGTGTCCAGGCCAGTGGACAGGCACGTGGAAAAATTGATTAATGCTTCCATTAATGTCCGAAACTGTCTACCCCCTGTGTTTGGGTGTTCCACTTTCATGTTGAATTTCCCAAACATCTAATTTCTTCTTTCGAAATGTCCCATTTGCTTGGGGATGAGCCAAAACATATCACTGACGCTTGTGCCGCAATCCATTGTGCCGTAGCCTTTATTGTCACTTTCATTATGGTGATGAAAGCTTGTAGCGATTGTAGATTAAGCCTGTCCCTGGCAACCACACTCGGAACTATAAATACACCCCATACAGGATTGGTGGGTGACCATTACATGAACAACAATACCAGTCACGATGACTTACTCACATGTTTCAATTGTACCTCTCGAGGTTTATCAGCGAAATGTCACCCCTTCGCTATCGATGATTGTGTCAAGTGAGTGTTTCTATTCGTTTTTCATTTTTTCATATTGAATTGAATATTAGCAAAGTGTCCTTGGCCACTTTGCGTTGAGTTCAATCCCTGTGCCTAAGTGGACATTGGACGATCGCCGGGAAAAAACACGTTTTTCCTTGAGACTTGTAGACGACGAGCGTCACTTCCGTCACTCGGTGATGCTGGGATTGACGTCAAACGGTTGGTGTTGGAAATGGGGACACACAGGACCCCATTGATAGATGGCACCCTTGTTTTTCCTCCTGTGCACTTTGTCGTCAAGAGCACCCGATACTCATGAGTTTAGAAAATGGGGTACACCACCCCATCGCTCTCTTCCCTTCCCCATTTCCATTTTGAAGTTCTTCAAACAAAAACCGAAGAAAGATGATCGTTACTTGATGTGTTTTTATTGTTTGTGCGTGTTTTCGCTTAAAATAAACACACCCAAAATTCTCAAACTGCCATCGAGGAAAATTGGGAACTGGGCCGAAAATAGAGTAACGGGTTGTGAGAGAGCGAGCGATCGGTTCCTGAAGTTGGATGTCACATGCAGCTTCAAGTGGATGTCACGACTTTGTTGATGGCTCGCAGTGACATTACATTTGTGTCGCATTT
>AXCM01006206.1:0-16744 GCA_000473375.1 Anopheles culicifacies
TGTGTGTGTGTGTGTGTTTGTAAGAAAGAGTTAGCAAGCAAACGATGGACAAAACAAAATTAAGGTATGGTAAAAGGCGTGCGGTGAGCTTTTTCTACGAAACACCAACAGCGAAGAGAGGCACAAAAGGAAACAAAAGCATGGAAACGAAGGGCAGAAAAGGGAAGCGGTGGACGGGAGGGCCAGGCAATCACTCACCGTTATGCTTATGCTGTTAGCGATGAGCCGTCTTATGCTGCTGGTGATCTTTGCTCACCCTTGCCATTCTCTCCCTCCACCCCTTCTCCCCTTTCGTACTCCACCCCAGCCATGTTTAGCATCTCTCCCCCTGCAAGAAGGCAAAAAATGTTATTTTGATGCCGTTGCTAGATTCGTTACCTCTTCCTATAACCCCACAAACGCTGGGGGAGGATGGTGAAGGCGAAAGGGGGATGAGGGGGGGGGGCTGTTTTTCTTTCGTCGCCCTGTACGTTCGTGCCATGTGTCCGTGGTCCGTGGCAGTGTAAATCCGTTTGACGAACGGCCACGAGCAGTGAACCGAGTGATGGAAGACCTGTTGACATTTCGAATGGTGGCGCGAGCGATATGGGAAAAGAATAACGAAATAAATGTTTCGCTAATAGTGTGCCCGATTAGACGGCCGGTTGAATGGTGGTTTTGTTTCTTTCGCCCATGCTCTCGGGAAAGCGACCGCCGTGTGTGTTGTAAAAAGGGATTAGCGAAATTGGCAAAGAGATGGAAGCCATCCTCTGCTGATGGCAACAGTTTGTTTGGTGTTTGGTGACGAAAACCAATTCTCATGAAATCAATTTTTAAATTAAGCATTTTGAGGTGGTTTGTAAACATCAAATCCATTAAAGATCGTATGATGAAGTTGTCAACTCAATAACAGATTATAAATGCAATAGAAATGCCTTTCTTTGTAAAATGCATTCACACAGCATCAACGAATGCATAATGCAACAAATGGAATATTAAAGGTGTAAACATTGAATTAAAATCGTTTTAGCACCCCCTTTTACTACCAAAACCATCAAAGGGCTTGCCAATTTTCCATACGGCATGTATGAACTAATCGAACGGTTATGTTTTATGTTGCATATATTACATGGCATTAGCATACGGTCTTTTCTTCGATGCCTTTTAGCTGGGCTCCCTTCGTTAAACTCTGTCCCCCGACGACATTCACTTGCCGCAATCAACTCCTGGAAGCATAAAATGTTTTTCTTCCCTTCCGACACTTGTGCAACATTCTCCTCTACCTCCGACCCCCTCTCCCACCGTTCCGTTTCTCTCCGGACGCTCCATCAATCACGGCGGCAGAAGGCAGAAGACGCATCTGGGGCCGTGCTCGATGCGGTCGAGTTTGACCATCGGTTTCCTTTTATGTTGCTTCTCGAAAGTGGGTGGCTCAGCCAGTACGCGCCCTTAGCGCACCGCACCGTATGTGTTCCACTCCCTCCGTGTGCAGAGGACGCGATGGGAACGAGGTGACCGTTTTAAGTTGACCATCGCTAGGCAAAAGGGGGGTTTATGGCGCATATGATTATGAGTGTATTGAAAAGTGATTGTACGCCTGTATGAGTTTTGTTTGTCGCTTATGCGCCATTATGATGAAGCCGGCCAACTCGGGGTAACGGCGTTCGGGGTTTATGCTCTTCCCGTTCCTGCCCTTTGCCCTGGACAAAGTTATCTGTTTTGTCGCCCCCTCCTGGAATGATGCATCGGGCGGGGTGTGGGTATGCTACTAATCTTAGAAAACGCTGTCCCTCGTAGCTACTTCTCCACCTAATTCTGTTGCCCTTTTACGAAGCACAGTCTTCGGCAGCATATCGGCACCGCACGCTAGCAACAGAGCTATGAAGATGAAAATACACTTTCGAGTATTAGGAAGAATGAGAGAAACAGATAAATTGACAGCGAGATCTCCGAACGTATGTGTTTGACCTTTTTGGAATCAGTATTGACACTTCGCAACGGCAGAAGCCGGGTCAGAGAAGTAACCTTTCGAAGTAGGAAGGTGACTTGGGCCTTGAAACACGGTTACGAGTTTAGCGAAAACAAAAATGTTGTTTAAAACTATACATTTTAATTAATAGTTTAGTTAGTAGTTAATAAACTATGCAAGGGCTGGTGAAACAGACTGGGCGCTCTTAGATGTGCCTTAATAGGTTCAAATCTTTGTAAGACTCTCCATATTTCAAGGTCGTTGGTAGAGTGCAACTTATTTAATTGATTTATCTCACTTGTTTACAATTGCATACCAATACACGGGATGGGTGATATTTATATTAAAATTCCATAAATATATATAAACTAAAAATGGGGGTTTCACATCATAACAGCCACACGAGTTTGCTGTTGGACAGTGCATCAAATCAACCATAACCTCATATCAATCGCTGCAAAACGTTGTCTAAAACTGCTGCCTTGCCACCACTCGGTATCACCGGGAAAATTCCTTTCAAATGCGTCCCTTTCCATATAAGCTTCTTTTTGTTTTCTTCCCCCCACCAAAAAGCATTTTCCAACGTTTTCGCGTTACTAATCGATTTCGATGATGGCTGTTAAAATAATTAAAGTTTGATTATGTTCAGCCCGTTAATGGAATCGAGTCGCAGCTTCGCAGCCAGAAAGTCCACCATCGTTTGACCAACCTCGTGCGGGTTAACTCCCACAACATTTCAAATTTCACCTTTATTCCAGAAGGTTCGATTTAATCCGTAACATCAGGCAAAAGCATACTGCATTGGAATTTTCCTACCCGTAAAACGGACCAAAACAAACAACAGCAAAACAACAAAAAAGGATACATATAAGCGTACAGCAACACAGACTGCTAGTGAGGGTAGTGATTGGAAGATTTTGGACGAAAAGCGGGTAGTGGTGGAAAGTTCGGTGACGGGGATAGATAAAATCATTCCATTGCCGGGAGCGACGAGTTCGTCGTCCTAATTAGCGCCATTTGGGGTGGAACAACAGGCGAAAGGGAATATTTCCCACACGTGTCCCACCTGTACAACCATTTTCCGCTAATATTCCCCGTGTCTGACGCGTTTTTGTCGTTGTTGCTGCTATGAAGTTTGCCGAGAGCTTTTGCGGTCAGCCGGAAGTTAGTTTATGCCGCCTAACCAGCGACCAGGTTCGTTATGTATATGTTTTCCGCGGGCACGTGTTTGTGTGGGTATGCGTTGTATGCGCTCTTGTGATCGTTATTTACGATGTGTCCCTTCTCGTGGTGGTTCGCCCTGGCCGGCGTTTTTAGTACGGAAACACGCGCCGTCACGCCATCGATTGGTGACCATGGCGGGAGAGTTTTGACGCGAGCTGGAATTTGAAATTGGAATGGGAATCACCTAGCGTGTGGTGACCGTTCGAACGCACGCGGGATCGATCGATTGATTGATTTTGATGCTGTTTTTTTTAAAGGTTTGTGCTGTTGTGCCTGCTTCACGTGCATTTCTTTTTTCCCTGATTAAGCTTTCTCGTTTCATCCACTGAGGTTCAATAAACGAAACTGAAGCAACACGGAGATATATAAGGAAGTGTGTGAAGTGAATGTAAGTAAAAGTAATATAGTTGATAGGCGTTGTGGAAAAACGCAATAGATGGAACTGCAATCAGCTGGGAAAAGGAGAGAAAATAGATGAACGCAAATACAAAAAAACTGAGCGATGTTAAACGAGCTCGGACAAACGATGGAAAGGTGACGTGATTAATTGGGCCACGAGTACTTACTATTGGTTGGGAGGAGATGAAGAAAACAGAGAGTAGAGTTGGTTGAATTCGATTCGTATTCATGAATCCTAATGAATTTTGAATGAATGAATCTTAGACTGAATGAACGGCTCTAAATTATACCAAAAGAATGAAATTTTTTTTTAAGGAAAAAAAATAATTTAGCTCCTTCAAATGTAATCTCAATATTAATTTTCTAAATTTCTAGTTTTCATAAAAATTTGTTTCAAACAGATTTAGTATTTTTCATTTGACAAACTTTTCATTTTCCCATTTAATAATGGCACTGAATGCCGCTAACATTAACACTACGCTTAGTCCGTCAGTTTGCTTCAAATGAACGAACCAATTACTTCGGGAACGGGCCAATTGCGTACGGGTGCGCTTGGTATTGCGTATGCAAATGTCAACGGCACGACGAGCACACCGACCACCCGACCGACCGACCGACCGACCGAGCGAGTCAGTTTGGCAATCGTCACCGGCGGCTCTTTCCAATTCGCCGAACAATATCAGCATCAGATGTTTGCGAAAAAGCAACAGAAATGCATACACGGAGGGGACGAGGGAAGCAAAAGTAGTGTAACACCCTACCCCTGATCCATTGCATGATCATGGCATAGTGGCGCGATCCCCGGTGACTTTCCTTTTCGTTTCATTATTTAACAATTTGGCTAAAGTATTTCAAAATCGAAAAAAAACACCATGCCAGTGTGGCGTTGTGTTCGTCGCCTTCTGCTCTTAAAATAGGCTCGCCCATCTGAAATGGTACTGGAGCGACGGTACGGGTACGGGTTCGAACGCTAAACAAACTGCCAGAGCCATACCACTCGTCGCACTTGCTACGATCACCGCGAGATGGCGCCAATCAGTAACACCGCACCGGCGAACGGTACCAACAACATGGCAGTGTGTGATGCAGAGTAGTAGTAGCCTGCCATCGCGAAGACGGTGTGTGTCGCAACCCGTGCGAAGGTTGACGCGTCGTCGCCATTCGTGCCTCGCAGGCATGCAATAAACGATGCAAACGGTGGGCTTTCGATAACCTCCGAAGGCAGATGTGTGCGGTACGGGGTCGACCGAATGGCGTGATGTTGAGGGCAGAAAGTTTTCACCACGTTTTGGAAATGAACTGTGCAGACTGTTTGTCGTTGTTGCTTTTTTCTTTGTCCACCTTTTGCTTTTTTGTTTTCAGAGAGCCACGTATCTGGGGACAGTTTTTTAAGGTTATTTGGTTATCGCGGTACAGTTCCATGAGCTATTGTTTAGGTAATTTACGTGTTGGAAGAGCTCCGAACCGTTAGGAGTGATGTAATGTGAAAGAATAGTATGGGAGGTGGCTTATCCCGTTGATACCGGTGCTGTCAAACGCAAGCACAGTCATAATAAGGTTACTTTGTAACGCATATTGCATAACTTTAGGCGTTCACTGCTTAATGCCTAGAAGTATTTTGTAGGTTCTAATTCACATGCTTTGTTGAGTGCCGGTTCTACCAAAAAAATGCAGATAAGAAAAAAGCACATGGTTCAGATTTTTATGATGCTTCAAATCAAACGGTAGATAGGCATTGAACGCCACCCCCCGTATACACCCTATAATGCACCTGTTACAAAACACACTTTCCAAAAAACTTCGTCCCCAATTTGTACTGAGGGTGCGAACAATGCGACAACAAACTTCTGGTACACCTTTCACAGTTAGGTCAAACGCGACGGTATTCGGGTGCAACTGCTGATTAGATAAACGCCAGACGTCGACGACGGTGTCTTCCCGCTCAATTGCAAGACATTCCGCGATACTTGCGCGACTATTGCGTAGGTTGATAAAAGAGTCGTCGAAGGGACTGTCTCGCATATTCTCGTCGAGTAAGCCGGAATGTTTTTTGGGGGGAGGTGGTCTGCTTCAACCGATGTCGAACAACACACCTTTGATGGCGGGTGAGCAACTCACATCTTTCCTGCACCAAGCGCGAAGAGCCAGCAATATTAACAGCATTTAAGCAAAACAACGAACAAAAACAAGAACACCCCTGTGCAGATAAGCAGCTCCGGTGGAGGACGTATTCCGTTCAGGGTGACCTCACTCCACCTGCTTAACAAATCAAAACAAAGCGACCATGAGAATAATTGGAGTTGCGAGCTCGGGATTATATTTGAGGCGATTTTTGTTCTTCTTTCCTGTACTTCCACCGCCGGTTTTGAAATGACTCGCCCGGAAATGGGCTCCCCACAGCCCCCGGTTTGGTTTGGAGATTTATTTCTTCTTCTTCTTCAGCTTGATGATTTGATTAGTGTCGAGTGAGCCGCCCGGTCGTGGAAGCGTCCGAAACAAATATCAAATAAATAACCAAAGATGAATATGTCATGATCACTGGCGGGGTTTTCGGGGTGTTGGCCTAACGGCAGGAAGCACCGTAGGTGTTTAAAGGCGTCCTCGCTTAAGCATCCACCACCGGGCAGCTGTCAGGCTAATGGGTATCATAGTGCGCAAGTAATGTGATCGCAACCATCGGGGGCATCGAAAAGGGCACCGGAGCCAGACGACGATCGTCCGATAAAAAAGTGATCAATCATGCCGATGATCATCGTACGCTGGTTGGAGAAGCGAACCGAACCTGAACGTCGAACGTATATGCCAGTAGGTGGCGGCAACTAAGTGGCAGTTTCGAAACGAAACGAAAACTAAACCGTACGAGAATCGTACGTCCCGGGAAAGAGTAATTTTGGTGATATATCAGACTTATAAGGGGAAAAGACAGTGCATTGCATCATGTGCATCGTTTCACTGGGAGGTGGGGGTGGGGGTGGGTGGGAGGTTAAAGAAATAGGGGAAATCACTATCATTATCGCTACCGTCGCTTCATGTGGCCACGGATCCTATGATGTTTAGCATCCGTGTGTCATTCGTGTGGAGTTTTTTATTTGGAACCATATGATTTGGTATTTGGACGATCAGCTTCAATTGAGTATCATATCACAGGGGCTTAGATTAACTCTCTAACTAATCATTAGGTCGGGTGTGTGTGTGTGTAAGCAAATACGGTCGTTCCGTTCCGTTCAGTAAATCCGTTTTGTGTCCACATGGATAGTAATCTCGTTTTGGTACAATGCATTCAGTTCCGTGTCATCTCATCTAAAACTGAGCTCAGTTCACTATATGAGACTCTCACTTATACTAATAGTATTGAGTGATTTTTTAGTCCTGTGTCAATTTTGTTTGTAAAGTCCTTTATTTACTTTCATTGAATTAATTATTTTCTTACACTTGAGCCAATGTTTCACCTCTGTTCTCATCGTTCTCCGCACGTTCTCCAAATCCGCTATCGAAGTGATCATGATATCATACAACGACAACGATGCGACTGTGATTTCGAGCTTCATCTCTCACTCGTGCTCACTCACGCGCTCACCGATATAGCGCTCACGCATGGTTTGCTTTTTGGTTTAAATTTACTTCACCGATCGCCACCCAACCGCCACGCACGTCCAGTCTCCCCACACTGGCGTGTGTATGGAACCGGGTGGCGTTGTTGCACATAAGGCAACGAACAAACACAAGAAAAACAATCTCACTCGCTTCACATAAAACCCGGCCCGGCCGGTGGCGTCGTCTTAGTAGCCGTTGCGTTGAGTTGAATTTCCTTCTTGCCACCGCCCTTCGCGTCCGGACGGTTTTGCAACTCCCGCAAGGAAGAAGTTGCATTTGCAGTGCTGTTTTGCTTCGTTCGCGTCGATCGCGGCTTGCGCCCCGCGATCGTGGACACCGCGTACCGCACACGGCAGCACCTTGCGGGAGCATTCGGCTTCCCATCTGACAACATACCACTGACTCGCCGTTTTATAAGTATCGCGCATTTGTGTGCGACGGTGACCTCGAGCGCGAACGCAAACGAGCACAAACCCGGGGACCTCAGGCCCAGAGTGATGTGATACGACGACAATGAGAAGGCAAATTATTTATCATCTGTCTCATCCGCGGGTGTGTTGCCGTACCATACTATCCTACCCTTGCCCACATTACCCTGTTCGCTTTCCGCGATCAGTCGCTCAGAACGGAACGAAATCGAAATAAAACGCAACCAAAATGAAGCTAGTGCCCCACAGCTTCTGCTGCACCCTTTGCCTCGAGTCCTCGCCAATCGAGGGATGTTTCATTTTTATCGAGTTGTCGCTGCGTATATGCGTTTTTGTGGTTTGTTGTTTTATTTTGAACACCTCCCCGTGAACACCTTACCGGGCGCCCCCAACAACAAACCTCCCCACCGATGCCGACGTTATTTCCATTGCGTTATTATTGTTGGCTACTTTTCTGCAGCACACGCGCACGCGAACACGACACGCACGCAACAATCCACCCGTGGGTACACATTCCGGGTTTGTGAGGGAGGGGGAGGGAAAAATAGAATAAACTCCCTACCCATCTCGTGCTGGCCATCAGCAGCATCGCTTCCATTGCTTTATAAGGTTGTTTGCGAATCCTTCTTAACGTTACCCCCGTAGCCTACACGAGCTCATCGGTGCATGATGGTGAAGGATCTGCACTTGAAACGACTAAAGGACGACGAATCACAACGCGGAGGAGGAGGGAGGTGGCACCGATGAGGTCATTGCGTTCGATCGAAGAAGCTGCAAAGTTTTGACAGAACGATCTGCATATACAGCCGGTGCCTGTTTCGTGCCCCGAACAAGTGATGCATTGGTTGCGAAGAACGGTGGAAGATATCAGGCGGTTGCCGCCTGTTGAGAATGCGTTCTCAACCCGATTCTCCCGCACACTAAAACCCACCAATCATGATGCATCGTGGCCATGATTGTTGGTATTATTTTTATGCTTATTAATACATTTCGCCGCCAGATCGTTCCTTGCACAGTCGTTCGCTGGCACTGTCTGTCTGGTGTCGAGTTGGCCCGTGCACTTCACCCGCTTGCCTTCCACCTCGCGGAAAGGATCACGGAGCGAAAGCCTCGATCTGGCCCATCATCCACCTCATTCACCGGGGGTGAGATATGTGCGTACTACTGGGGTGCTCCTGGATGATAAAAGCACGGGTGCAGCAGGACGGCAGGGAAACATGGTTGCGGAATGCACTCGATGCAACCGATCCGACGGACGGTGGAGCTGGAAGTTTTGGATACGTTGTTGTATCGTTGTGTTCGCCGCAAGTCAAACGGTGAAGGCGCGAGCGTGCGCGCGCGCGCCCGACCGTACGCGCTCGGGGAAACAAAGAATCGTGCACAAAAGAAACACAGAAGGATCTCAGCAAAATAGCGACCATGGACGGTACGGACAGGAAGCGTAGAAACGGGGCCGTTGTTGATCCTTGAGCAAAAGGGAGTCATAAAACGTGTGGAGTCCAATCGACTTCAACAAGAATGTCCATAAATTAAATGCAAACTCATCGTCAGCGAGTTGGGTGTATTGAATTGTAGTAAAATCATTTAATTTATTACAAAACGAATAATGCGATTGACTTCTAACTTGTCCATTGTGACGTAGATGGAATGGCCTAAACCTGAACGAGTTGACAAACAATCGACGGCTCGAGTTCAATCCTCAAGAAAGTTTTCGGGGGAAGAATTTTCTCTATTATCCACAAATTTGAGGTATATGATTTAGATATTCTAGCTTTATAAGAATTAAATGAAGTTCATTTCACCTAACTGATATCGTATCCAACCTCCGGTCTTTCCAGAAATTAATCACATCCAAACCCGGTATATTTATATTTACATCTCCTTTGGTTAGTTTTGAAAAACACCTCTTCTCGTCGGGTACGCTTCTCCATTTATTCCACAACCCTTAAGTAGCGTTCATTGTCCTGCGGGGCGGGAGATACAACGCGCATCAGATTGCTCATCTCGCAACTTAACAACAAGGCGGCAGTCGTCGTTCCCTTCGCGAAAAAGCATCGCCTTCACCACCCGAACACACCGAGTTGGTTATATTTCAGTTATTCACTTATTTATTGCCCCTGTCTCAGGCGCCCGGTCGGTCAAGTCTCGGAATTGCCCTTCTTGACCGTACTCATTCTCGCTCGCTCTCTCTCTCTCTGTTGTGCGTCTTCCTTTTCCGCCCGTTTCGTGAGGGGAGACCCGATTCAGAAGGGTATGTACTTCACAAGTTCTCGGGGCGGCAGATAAATTCGATTCCATCGGTTTTAATTGGTCGCAAGTACGATCTTTCTCGGTCGCAGAATCGGACCCAATCCAACCCATCGCCACTATCCGCACCATCCCAATGTTTCTCCCCCTCCACCGTACGAATGAACGTCCAGGGCCATTCTTGGTTCCAAGGTGTGCGGCATCGATCGGTTTCATTGCATGTGCAACAAGGGGTAGCCTGCAAAAGCTAAAGGTCCTCTCCTCGATCGAGGTCCACCGGGTGGCTGTTTGTGTGCCTACCTTCCGATCGACGTTTAAGGGTTTTGCTTCTTGTACTACCCGCAAACGCCAATTCGACAAAGGTTTTGCACGGCTAACAACGGAACCACTCTTCGGCTCGGCAATCTCGGCAAATCCATGTTCGCCCCGGCGCGTTCTGATGCATCGTATCGTTACTGGATCGGTATGCTAACGCGGCTCAAGACGCTTCATTATTGAACTAGTTTTCCTGCTAGCTGCCCTCTTCCAACTGCAAGAGGGGAACATGCTCGAGAATCGGATCATAATTGTTTGCAGATCAGGATGGGTTTGCCCAGTGAGGTGGTTGGGAATTATCGGAAAAACTCCATGCTTAGTTTCGAGCGCTCGACTGGCAATGGCGGTGTAATGATCGATTCCAATTATTCGTAGTTCATTAAAAATGATTGCACGTCACGGGAAAAGGGGGTTCGTATTTTCTTCACTTCTCGCTCTCTGTCTCTTGGAAGGCTTCAACGAGGTCATCCTTAGTTCTGCTCGTTGTTTGAAACCGTCATTTTGCACCAACCACAGTTTATTTCGAAACAAACAAACTCATTCTTTTGGACAGTGTGAATTTAATTGCGACAGTTTATTGCACCGAAACTGCATACTTATTTAAATGACCCACTAATGTGGTGCAATAATGTCTTCCACACGTAACAGGGTGCGTCAAATAAATCTCTGCAAAAAAAAAACAACCAAAACTGCACTGATTAAGTGATTTCAATTAAAAGTTCTCTTATCGACGAGCACGGAAACAACATAATTACCATAATGAACGATGCACAATGTGTTATATTGTTTTTTCCACCCTTTTGTCGTGGTAGATTTATTTCACTCTTTTTTTGTTGTTGTCGTTGCTGCGTGCTTTCCATTTCTGTTTTCAGTTTTCTTGCTCCAAAGCCGTACAAAATGATTCCGTTTTTATTCTGCTTGCCAATCGTTTGCTCTTTGTTGCCGTTGGCGTATCATATTTTCTTTCGCCGAGGGCGCTTTCCCTTTCATATGGGATTATTTTAACGATATGTCATTTCAGTCCATTCACGAGTTATTTAATTCGTTTGACATAGAAAATTGTTAAACTTCCTTTAAATGATTGATATGTATCGTTCATTATGATTGAGTTTTATTATGAAAAGAAATACTCGCTCCAGAAATCGCAAATACCATCAACTGTAGCTGACCGAAACCGAACATAATGCGTTCGGGATAAACTGACCCAATAATACAACCCCACGAAGCAAGAGGAACGTCCGTCGTTCACTTCCTGTTCAAGGTAATTCACTCCCAACGTCCACACACAATCACACAAAAAAGGAGAGAAAACAAAATCGATCCAACCAAAACTGACCAAAGCACACAAAATAAGGATAAAAGTATCCAGAAACCCCAAAACACCAGTTCCACACCCTTGCATTGGGACCTGGCGGAAAACATACCAGCCCTGGAAAATAAATTCATTTCCACCAACCAAACCACCCCCTTTACAGACCCATCGTGATTTTTACCATCGTTTTGGGGATTGACCACGCGCATCGTTTTCACTCGTTTTTGGCCGTCCTGAGCAATGGCCTCAAACCCGCCCCATACTACCCACCATTGTTCTACCCTCATTATGAACGGTCCCTCGCGAGGTCCGTTTGTCCCACATATAATCGTGTGCATTTGTTTCGGTACAGCGCACAAACCAGTTCGAAGAGAGAGAGCGCGAGAAGGAGACACATAATCAACACCTCCTGCTTTTTTCCTGGTCCCATGGTCGCGGAAATTCATTTATCGATCCTTTTGGCACTAGATGGGTGTCATCGGTTTTATCAGATTCGGTTCCGAGTGTGGTGGTGGTGGTGGTAGAGAAATGAAACTGGGTGGGAAAAACAACGAAAAAAGGAAAGTATGAAAACAATAAAACAAACTACAATCGCCGGTGCCGAAAATGACAACTGTTCATTATTTCACATTATCGCTCTATTGTTTCTCACTTTTTGGGGTTTTGTTTCGGTGGCACACTATTTTGCTGCTGCTGCTGCTGATCATGATCGGAATGTTTGGTATCTACTCTTTTTTTCTTTTCCTCTCCCCCTCTCTCCTTTTGCATTTGAATATGTGAATATATCCTGGTAAAAATGGCGAATGAAAAAAGCTACTACAACGTGGTTGGTTGGAAAAACGAAACCGAATGACTGAACAAATTATTATCCAACACATGCAAAACCCGAAGTAGGACGAAGAATTGTTTGTGTGCTAGCAGAGGCCACTGGTTGGGAAGGGCTTATGGGTGGTCAATATGTGTTAACTAATGGAATGGATGGAATGCCAATGCAGCCAATGTGGGTAAGCCTGACAATAGGTGGCTTAGTGTGTATGTTTGTGTGAGTAATGAAGCGTGAATCAATAACTAAATGGATATTTCAAATGGTGGATGGTGTGCAGTAACGATTTGGATAATCCTGCTTAGGAAGTTAGTAGGTAGATCGATATTTGATTGCTTAATTTTATTTACTACTCGGCATGGCGATTGAAACTAGAGGTTGGACTGAATGACAAAACTTTGTCGTTGTTAAGAGGGATTTAAATTAAAAACTCTGCCTCTTATATTAGGCATTTGGAAAAACATGCTGTTAACCCTACAGCTAGAAGCGTCCGCCGCGTTCTTAATCGATTTTCCATCCACCGCCACACATTATCATAAGCAACACCGGAACCGTTAAAGCGATCGTCCCGACCAGCGAGTCACGGTGCTATCGAACAACTTATTAGATGCGTGGGTGTGAGCGAAAAAAAAGAAAGGAAAATCGGTACGAAAGGCACTACAGAACACCCGGCCACAGAAATCAATGACCCTTTCGAGAATGGAACGCGTTCCAAAAGAGAAACGGAGGCGCACGCTCACCCATTGCCGGTGCATCGGTAAGCCATTAATCGATCATAAAGCCTTTTCTTTCTGTTTTTCTTTCCGCGGCGCATCTCCATCCCACTGGAACATTCCAAACTGTGGTCGAAACTTATCTCTCACACTTTCTGCTTTGCGTGTCGCCATTCTGCTTCGTACAGTCCCTTCGATTCCGCTTCCAGCGCTCTATGTGTAACAAAACGCAACAAAACTTGGGCTGGAAGTGAACTAGATGCAGAAGCGATATGGAACAAGGGGAAGGGGGGGAAGCGGTGGGAGGGGTGAAGTTGAACCGTAATGGTCACATCACGGAAGCAAGGAAACGATGGGCTAACTAGGAAGAAAACTGAAAAAGTAATAGTACCGTGGAGATGGGATGCGGGGCAGTTGGGTTAGATAGAAACGTCGAAGGGTCACCGAAAGAGGAACACGCCGCAAATGGTCGAGGTGGCGGTCCGCTAGTGGTCACAAACAAACAAACAAAACTTCTCTACGCCGTTGAATAACGGTGGGAAGGAAACAGTATCGGTCGGTAAGTGTAGTATGGCAGCCACTAGTGCGCGAGAGCCATCAGGGCAAATGTTACAGTTGTGTGCAAACAAATAGTGGCAGAGCTTTTGGCAATATTATTAAAACATTTTTCTCTTTTGCAATAGCGATTCTTAACAAAATAATAATAAATTATTCTACTTCGTACAGTGAGATTGAGATGAATTTAGAGTCACACAAAGTCACAAGAAATATTTAATTCACTCATTCATTCACACTCATCCTGCACATCTCAAGCTCCCGTGCTTCTGACCTTCGAGATATATTAGTTTATTAATTAAATTTACACCATCTGCCATCATGGAACTATTGGCAGATGATTTCTTACGAACATGCTTTATTTTAAATTATCACCCAGCAATGAGGCGATCAGTATGGCCATCGCTGAAGTAAGACTGTCTGCCTGCGCTCGGTGTTAGGGGTCGCTCATCGAAATGTCCAGCACGGAACCGTGCGGCCCGCTAGGGGTTGTTGGTGGTAGCAAATCACTTCGCCTTATGCGAGCCAGTGCACACAAGAAGAAGGTCGTCGCTACGTTGCTGACTCTGGCTCCATGCAAACGTAGCAACGGGCAGGTGACGTAAGGAAATTCATGTGAATGCAGAGGTCTCGCCCTCAGGGGTGGCCAAACACCCTCCCCCCCCCCCCCCCCTGGTGACGGCAGGAAGGATGGAACAAGGTAGATAGGTTCGCCCTCGTTCCACTTCTGCTCTTTCTCTTCTTCATTAGTATATATGCGCCGCCCGGTACGCCTTCGTCTCGTTCGCACAAAGTTCCATCAGTTTATCGTCTCAAGGCGTACGTAGTCGAGTAGTCGGCCGGCACCATCGATGCCGCGTCTTGCCACTTGGTGTATGTGTGTTTGTGTGTGTGTGTGTATGTATGTGTGCACCAGGCAAGCATTGTCGCATTTGCCACTGACCACCGCCATCCATCCATCCATCCATCCATGCCCGCCGCGGTACTCCACGCCCATCGCCCAGTGCCTCACTTCATAATGATGCAAAATCGCTCCAACGCAAACCGCGCGAAGCGAACGAAAGCCAAACGCGAACGCGCGCCGCGCCAATCCATCTGGGTTGGGTTTGGGTGAGCAACGGCGAAGAAACGGGGGAGGCAAAGGGGAGGCGTCGAGTAGGAGCTCCCAGCTCTTCTCCTTCTTGCGCTTATCCAAGTTTTCCATATCGTTTCCAGCCGTGTTTCGGGTTCCGAGCCAGGGAAGGTTTTTATTTCTTTCGCCACCGACCACGGCGACGAACGGCAAATGACGATGAAACTTCTTTCTCCCTTGTATGTGTGAGTGTGTATGTGTATTTTTGCTGTTGTTGTTTTGTTTTTCTTCGATTCGATTCGCTCTTGTTTCGTTCGTGCTCCATTCAGAAAGCGCACCCTGCCGGCATTTTCCACCCCCAAATGCTACCCCTCCCTAGTTGGAGGGCGAAGCTTTTTCTCTCCCGTGTGGGGCGATGTGCCGGACGGTGTGTTTTGTGTACGGGCTACGTTTTGTCGAGCAATGATCAGAAACCAAAATAATAAAAAAAAAGAAAAGCAAAATACAAAAAAAAGAGAACGCATGTTAGCAGTACTGGCGGCACCATTGCACCATTGAGCCACACGGAATGTCGCCCAACAGCGCTGGCGCTGGGCTTCACTGTACGTGTGCAGCACACCAAACCGCCAGCGGGAAAATGAGGTTCAACTTTCGTCCATATCGGAAACATCGTTTCGTCTTACACCCTCCTCCCCAAAACCTCCCACTCAAAAGCTCTCATGCTCCTTTACCGCTGCAGTACGTGATGGTTTCAGTCCGCTGTACGTGTGTGTGTGTACGGGCGGACTATGTATGTGTGCGCTTATAAATTGAATATTTCACTTCACTATCTAGCTTGAAGCGGCCAAAGGAGCCCTGTACGCTTCGGTTTGCAAATGGGTGCTTCGCTTGCAAACCCACCTCAACGGTTGGGAAATGGGAAAATGAGTTCATTTGGAAATGGTTGAAGAAAATTGTGACGGGGGACAGACAGGCGAACGGTGGTGAACCCGCGAGTTGGGTGGCCGAGCCCCGGTGCACGGTGGTTTTGATGGTGACGGCCAACCTGTGAAGCAGGTTGATACTTAGCCTCTGTCCTGTGTCGGGTGGTTGTTTTGTGGGTGGCAATAAAGGTAGATGCGGTGCAGGAAGGAGTGACTAAGAAGGGTGACACAGATTCCCATAATTTTTCCTGTGTTTCTTCCAGTTGAAATGGTCGCTAGCACAAGGCAATGGGAAATATCCTTACAATGTTTGCCTTTATACACTGATATTGAAATGGAGTTTGAAAGTGACAGTGCAGTGGTTTTACCTAAAAAACAACTAAATAATACACTAAATTATTTTCCACAAGTGTCACTATTTGCTTTAAAGGCATTTATGCACAGTTTAAATTAATGCATCTATTTATCTAATAAGAAAAAATCCTCCTGAAAGACAGTGAACCACAAATAAGTCACGGACGGGTGGCGTTCATTAGTCGAAAATCATAGTTTAAGCACATTTCTTTCTGCTTACGTGAGCTTTTGCTATTTGGTTGCTACTGTCACAAAACACAAAAGAAACCAACGATCATCACTTTTGCGAAAGTGAAACAGCTTCAAATGCATAACAATAGGCAGTCTTAAGTTTCTCCCCGACCGAAGGCGAAGAAGGCTTTTCCCAAAATATGCTCAAACTCCAAAAAACAATCAAAACAATCATCTCCAACTGTATGAGTGTCGTTTGAAATTGTTCGTCCAACTTTTACTTGCTCGTTGCGGAAAACCCCTTCTGCTGAACAAAGCACACACCTACGAACCGCGACAGATCACATGCAAACTTGTTTAGCAAATGAAGACAAAAAAAAAACCCGTAGAGCGTAAAGCAAACTAAAGTACTGCAATGGCGAATGAAGTGGAAGCTTCGGTCGAATGCACTTTCGAAGGAGGATGCGCCAACATTCGCTACCATGTTGCAAGTGTTTGTCTATATGACATAACCTATTTACGTGTGTCTTTGGTAAGGGTTGGAACAGTTTTTTGCTGTTGCTTTCGTTATTTATTTATTTATATACAGCAAAACGCGATGGCGTTGGCATAATACGATCGATTTTATTCGAAGCACTGCTCGGAGCTTCAATAGGATAGTTCATC
>AXCM01006207.1:0-15916 GCA_000473375.1 Anopheles culicifacies
CCGGTATATTATCGTTATTATTATGTCATTTTGGGGAAAATTTATCGTGACAGCAATCGTTGGTATTAGTTTGATGGTTGAACGCTCAAGGATCGGTTTGAGCCAATCGGTTCGGAATGCAATCGATACGTTACGATTCCCTAGAAGGTACAATCTCCCCCGGGGGAAACCGAAAGCACGGTGGAACAGGAAAGGAAGCCTCCCGTTTGTGACTCTACACCCTTCCCAGGGGAAAAGCCCATGGTCACACTGTGCACGAACCTTCGGAAGGACCCATGCTATCAATCGATAAGACTGCTCCCCTTTTTTTCAGTGCCGAATGGAACGGATACACATAATGGAGGCATCGTGCTGGATTGAGAATAGAAAAGCAATTTTCCCTGTGGTGGTCCCGAATCGCTAAAGGGTCCTGGTTTTCATATAGCTACCAAATCGTGGGAGGTCATTTTTGCATTTTTTTATAGTTTGTTCCTAACCTTATCGCCGGAGTTTTCGTGCCGCCAACTTTGGGATTCTTTTCGGTGGTTCCTCTTTCCAAAGTCACCATCAAAATCGATGGTTCGAACATGATTGACAGGAACGAGTAAACAAGGGAAACAATAGAGAGGTTCTATACCCGTATACCAATTTTATCAAGATACGCAAGGTAACGCCATTGGAGCGGCGCTAAAGGATAATACTTCCATATAGAAAATTTGGGAAGAAAAAACCAAACAACAGCAACACCAAGGCAAGGATAAATATTTAATCGGTCACATCATAAACGCAAACCAGCCATCAACAATCAACCTATCCAGTGGGTTCGTTTTGTGGATGGAACCCTCCCCCTGGGAAGGCCACCGGCTGGAAGCTCATTTAGCGGATCCAGCGCGTGACCACACCGTCCACATTCTTGGAACCGAACCAAAATTTGATCAGTGAGATGCCCGACCAGCACTACATGGTGGAAGTACGCAGCGGGACAGCACATAAGAAAAACAATGTCTTGCTTGCTGGCGCCCCGAAGCAATCACCTCTTGTGCGTCCCGTGTCAATTGATTGAATCAATTTGTGCTTTATTACTTTCACGCTTCATGCTTGTATCGGCAGGACATTGGAAGGACGTTTGGATAAGGCGACAAGCAGAATGTGTGTAAGGGAGAGCTATTTATTGTAACTTTTTTTTTCTCCTCGCCCCACAAACACAACAATAATGTTTGCTACAAGGGTGTCCACTGTACGAGACCACCTCCGGTAAACATAATCAAGCGGGAAAGCTCTTGGGTGAAGTTTTTCACCATTTTTTGTGGGTGTGTAATTTTCTTTTCTTGTTTTGTTTTTTGTATCCCTATTTCGATCCAATAATATATCCGTACGACAGGCGTATTAAAAATGTTCCAAAAGCGTTTGGTAAGGAGGTTTGTTGTGTTGATTGCATAACTTTAGGCGAAGTATTTTTACTAATATTCAAATTTATAGGATGTAAATGAAATTTACATTATAAATGCTCTATATGGGTTCTTTTTAGCCTTTTAGACGTATTTACAAGAAAAGTAACAAGGGGATACTTCATGAGAGGAAACCCAGACTATGTATTAAACTGTGTTTTGCTTAGCAAATAAAAACTCTGCATTAAGTCGCCAAACCAGGACGGGGACATTTACTGTCCAGGACCAAGATACTTTAACCTTTACCTTTAATGTTTGGATTACCGTCATGAGCAGAGAGCTTTCGTTGGCTGAACGTTCGAAACACAGCGAATGATGGTGCCGGACAGTACAAAGCTTCTAATCGAGGTGGTGGAAAGCCGGAGAGTCGTTTTCCCACGTGAGCATAGACGAACGAAATTACACGAACTTTTACCGTCTGTTCTGTTCGTTCGACCGTCGAACATCATTAAAGCACCGGTACCGCTGTTCGCAAAGGGCATTCGGATGGGTACCGGCAAAAGTGGATGGGAGAAAATGAAGAAAAACACAGCCGGTGGACAATGTACGGTGGGAGTTGAGAAGTGCAACCTGAGGCGAGTTCAAAGGGAAGCGAATGAAAGCACACAAAAGGGAATGGACGAATCGGAATCGGGAAAAAGGGGTCTCCGAGCTTTCCCACTCGGAGAAGGTTAGCGGCAGAAATAGTAGTTCCAGTACAGTAAGACTAGACTGTCCGTTCGTGCGTCCCCGTTGCCAGTAGTTTGTCCCCGAGGTTGGGAGAACAACGCCGCGCATTCGGGTACTAGAGTGGAAGCGAAATGGAAATCCGTCATTAAATTTAATAATAGAAATTGAATTTTTCCATTAAGAGTCGCCCGGGCCGTTCTTTCTGTTCGCTGGCGCCTTTTGTGCGAACGGCAGAATGTCGTCGGGCACTGGGAATATTTAGTTGATTATGTCCTGGGCGTATATCCTTTCCACTACTTTCCGGTTTGCCTTCCGTAGTCTCGCGAGCAATGCATTGTTGGGCTGCCGAGTGTCGTGAACAATCGTACAGATGGGGGAAAGGAAATTGTGAAGGAAAAGCTTTGAATCTTTCCACCGAAGCTAGAACCGGGAGTGAACCGCTGAAGCGCACAGGGGAAACTTCGTTCGGCAGGATTCGATTACGAGGTACCCCAGTTGTATGAAGAGACGATGTGAGGTTTTTCGCATTTTATATGCTTTTGTTTTTCGTCCTGCACTCTTTAGCATGTGCTCGTACATCTGTGTTTTATTACTCATGAATATTGATGTACAATTCCGGTGGAAGATGCACCGCACGGTACCACTACAGCTACGAGTTACGATTTCGAGTATCGGAACCAGGAGAAGAGTATACATCAAAAGCAAAAACATACAGCAGCAATTGGGTGACGCCTTACGAGCTCACTTGCAACTTGCGGTGGCATAGGTGTCGGGACTTGTTTACTACAGTGAACTGCAGAAATCGATTACCACTTCAAATGGCTACATCGTGTGTTGAGCAGCGGTAGTAAAATAAAGATTTTATTGTATCGTTTGCGAATCACTCCGGATTCGGTAATATGCCATACAAAATCACTCTACGAATGATAAATACATTCAACCTTATTTATTCATTACTTTTACCACCAAATCTTGACCATCCACTTTTATGCAAGGTGTATCATGCAATAAACAATATGAAGCCACATGTTTACGATTTGTGGTGCTTGTCTGAGGAATTATTATACAGCATTCAGATTGAGAGACAATTCGCTTCTCGGACTAAAGACTACGTCTTCGAAACGGTGAATAAATAATAGATCCTAACAAAAATATTTCTTATTCTTTACTTGATCCACTAAATCTAAGGCTTTTGAGAACATCGGACCAAAGACACAGAATTATTCACCTCAAATGGACTTAGTGCCGAGGACGTAAAGTTCGCGTAAGATCAACGTTAGCCCAGTTTCTTCGGTTACAAGCAGTTAGTTGTTTTTTGTTCACTCAAACCACCGTTGTTTGATTTTCTTTCGTTCGACTTTTGTGCTTTCCTGGAGCACAAGAGCCATCCAAGGCGATTGTGAATTCCGCATCCTCCACACCCACCACAAACCCGATAGCCTGGTTGCTGTAGTTCAAATACATGATTTCCAATGAATGTTCTTCGTTTCGCTTGTTATTATCGTATCCGACATGGTGGTTCTGTAAAGGTTGTTGTGTTTTGTTCCCCCTTTCATTAATACCCAATCGAATGGATGGCACTTGGTCCGGCTTCCATGGTCAATAAGACCGAACCATACCGGTATGATCCAGAAACGAGCTAAAACTAACGATCAAACTCAATAATTTATCGACTCCCGTTCAGTTGAACGTATTATCCTAGCTTGTCGTTGTTCGTACATTTACTACCATGCTTATTCTTTCCTTTCTACTTTTTCTTCGTGTCCTACTCATTTCAGCCTCTGAATCGTTCATCGCCGTATGTAGAAGCAACCACACCACTCAACACTGCCAAGCACTACCGGCAAGGAGGCAACAACCAGCAGCGTATACGCTGCCAATAAGGATCATGACAGTGCGGAAAAATAATCTCCTGCTTCGTTCGTCGTCCACCATTCATCGTGCATTCTCTACCAGCACGCGGAAAAAAGCGGAATAAGAAACCGGTAGATTTTAATTAGCGTCCTATAGTGGTGGGCATCAACATTCCCCTTATTCCCAGACAGCAACACAGATCCATCACCCAATCATTCCGCATCCTGCGCTTTGCCAGTCCGAATGGTTCCCGATCGGGAAAGGTGGTAATTAAAACCCTTGGAGCATGGCACAAGGAAAATAGTTTAATCGAAAAAGAAAACGAGGACCCGTAGAAATCGGATGCTGGATAAGGGCGCGCTATTGTGATAGAGCCGCTGTACATAAAGGAGTTGGTCTTCCAAGGTATTTCTAGTGTCCCGTCCCGATTGTCGTTTGTTTGTCGTCTCCGGATCAAGACCGCCCATCGGGGCATGATGAGAATTGTGCAAATTGTTTGGATGAGCTAACAAAGATAATATTTTCCATTCTTAGGAAGGAAAATATATTTACCGGCTTTCCAAGGTTTGCCCAAGATCTCGACGAGCAAAACAACTCCTAAGCGAACGGCAAAAGAAGCCGCCGACTAAAGATTTATGTTGTTTTCCATGTCCTCGGACATGGTACGATTCGCTCCAGATGAAGCTTATTTCGTTACCAGTCTCTCCCCACCGTTGCAATCACATTGCAGGTGGATTTTCATTAAGTTCTTATGAAATATTAATTGGCCTAAGTAAAACTGTCACTGTCACTTGGCGGGTGGACGATGGTACTCCCAGACATTAGGGTCTAGCCGCAAAAGCTGACCAATGTTTGTTTGGTTGTGTATTTGTTTATCCTTCCAGCTCTCGTGTCCCCGTCAGTTTCAATAGCGGCATGACGTGAAACTCTGTTGTAATGCGGGCGCTGAGCCATCCTGCCGAAAATGAACGTCACGCGATAGGATGTAATTAAAACGAGTGAAGCTTCTAGTTGGAGGTTTGTTATGTTTTTGTATTGCGTTTTTTTTTTTTTTTTTGTTCACTGACAACAGGAACGCATCTATCTCTCAAGCGAGTCCTTACGTCACGCTGATTGCGTGAAGGGACACACGCTGGCTTGAATAATACCCGTGGGTAAAAGATAAGTGCGCCAGAATGTCCCCCCATGGAGCTACCACTGTATTCGCGTGTTTTTTTTTCTTTTTGACAAAATGAAATGGTAACGGAAAGGCGAATTTCGGATCGTGGTAGTACGAAAGCAAACAGGGACATTGGTAAACGAACATTACTAACACTCTGCGTTCTAGACCGTGGTAACGAGGTGGTGGAAAAGCCTGCCAGTTGAGCAGCTGTTTCATAAGCGGATCAACGGGTGGAAAAATCAAGTATTCTTTGGCAAAGCCAACATACCTAACGAATGTAAGGGACACATACTCTGTACACTTCATGCCAGAGAAGGAGAACGCGAGAGAGAGCAGGAGTCAAAAAGGGAATAAAGTTTTACAAACACGTGTGCAAAAGTTATGTGACTGTTTGTTTAGAATTAGGTGTCGTTGTGCGGTGCAGCGATAAGTGTGTTGGTGTGTGTGATTATGAATTAGGAAAACAGGACATTCAGGCCCAATAACAATCGAAGCGTTTTTCTTCAACAACGTAATGAGGCAGGGTTAACCAATCTGGTTTTTCTTCATTGGAATTAAAATGCAACCAAAATTTGAATGCATCTTTTTTTTATTAATAAAACATCTATCATTATAACCGTTTAAGTTCTTCAAATAACTGTTTGTTTTGATAATTATTTTTCGATTTTAATAACAATTTTATAACGTCTTCTGGCGGTTTCACGATTATTTTTACAAACCGAAATTCATTCCTAAGCTTGTAGTATTTCATGACAGAGTTTGTCAATCCCTGGCGTAAGGTGTAGGGTCGTGTGCGTGAGCACTATAAATTGATAAAGATAAAAAATGGTTCCGTTCGTTACGATGCAGCGCAAAGGGAAATATAGAAACTCCAGGTTTCACGCACAGATAAGACACGCGACCCTAGAGGAAAGGGCGGTGCATGGCTCCATGAGGGGATGATGCGATAACAGTTCTTTGCTTTTCTTTCACATGAGCTCTTCCAGTCCACTGGAGTGTCAGTTCCCGATTTCAGCCGTTTAGTCACTAATCAGTCGTGTAGCTTATCGCCTCGCGTATCCAAAGTGTCGTCTCCGTTTGTGTGGTGTTAAAATAGGGAATGTTTATATATTTTGTGTATTTGTTTAAAAACAAGTGAAAAATCGTGTAAATTTTAAAGGGTAAATACCTGTGCCATTACGCATTTCTAAAAATTTGGTATAGTATATCCTTTTTAAGCTCATAAAATCGGCCTTAGAGCCTTAAGGTTTGAAAAATTTAACTATGAAAATTCTTCACTGTAACGTCAAAGTCGGATCCCACGTTACATATATTTCAAAACATGCGCAAAGGGCAAACAATAAGCCCAAGAAATTCATCCAACAAAACAACCCATTTGCCCATGCCCTGTTTCGTCAGCGCTCTGCCGTTTGTTTATCTTAGATAAGAAGTTCACCTTTTCTACGCTTCCACTCATTTCGTGTATGTTCTGTGTTTTTCCCTTTTTTACTTACAGCCATCGCGCGTTATCTTCCCGCTGCCTGCTCTTGAGCAAGTGTGTCTCCCACGGCGCAAGGAAGAAGTCGGTCACTCAACAAGTGTTTCCGTTTGTGCAAAGCGTAAAGTGTCGTATGTTTTACGTGCAGTAAAGTGTGCGTTACCCAGTGCCGGTAAAGGGTGAGCAAATTATAAAGCAAGGAGCAAAAGTAGAGAGAAGAAAAGAGGCAAAATATCAATTTCTTGCCTGTCCTTTGACGAAAAAGGGAAAAAGTTGTAAGCCTTGTTTGAGGTGTGTTTAACGTGCGCGTTCGTTTGTGAGTGTGGATATATGTATCTGTGTGAGGTTGTAGTGATATAAGTGTATCGTTGATCCGTTTCTAAGCTAACCCAACATTTTTGGGAAAATTTATTATTGTGTGTGACGCCATATCGCTCAACTCCCTTGCTGGTTCATTCCAACTTCCGGTGCGCGTGTTATTTCCTGCCCGTATTGTTAGTGTTGCGGAAGGAAGCTCCTCCGCGGCATCCCTCTCCGGCAGCATCGTGATATCTCCACCACTAGCCCGTGAGGCATCCGCCGGCGTTCGGTTCGGTGTACCAGTAATATCCGCCACGATGCTAAATTCGCTCGAGGCGATCGCGGGCAAGATTTCGCCCGGTTCGGGCAAAAATTCGCCCTCCACCCCGAATGGTACCACCACCAGCGAGCTGATTGACAGCAATGGCAACAACAAGCTGCTCAGTGGTTACCATCTTCGGACCAAGCTACCCTACCAGAAGCCGGGCCTCAGCAACAACAACAACAATTGCAATGTCGTCAACAATACGCCGGCCGCGGCCGGCATTGTCCCCGGTGGTGGTGGTGTTGGCGGCGGCGGCGGCGGAGGTGTACCGCTACCAGTCGGGTTGCTTAGTCCCCAGGCAGTGGCTATGCTTGGGGTCAGCAGTATTGCCACCAGCAACACTAATGGCAACAATGGCAGCAGTAGCAACAGTAGTCTCAGCAACCTTAACCCCACCAATACCGCCGCCATTGCCACCGCGAACAGCCATCGAACCGCGAACGGGACCAGCGACGCCATGATCGTGGACGATGTGCAGATGATGGGCGTATCGTCGAAAGAAAAGTGAGTGAACCCGATGCTTTGCTATCTATTGCATGTTGTGCGTGTCACATTTTTGTGGCTGAAATTGGTTTCAGGTTACGATTTTGTGGGTTATTTTTCGTCGCGCAGACCATTGTTTGTCTAATACATCAGTTGCCACCAGGAGTTCTGGAACGGTACCGTACACACAGGTTATAGAACTCGCTCATGGGAACGAACACACACGGCTGCAGATAAGGAAGATAAATGGGCTGCATAGAGTGTGTGCAGATAACGGGTCGCATGTCGCATTGTACAGAGGGGTGGATTAGTCTCGAGAGTCACTCGATTGCGTCAACTTGACAGGTTCCAAGTGATGGCGTTGAAGAGACATTTGAACACATTTGAGCACGAAACAGGAACGTTCCTTTTTTTCAAATTAACCAAGATATTCAATGCTTTTGGAATAATATACGAAATGTCGTGAACGAATCTCTAGCGGCTTGAAAAATAAGTTCTTTAACAGAAATTCTGATACAAATATTCAAATATGAAACATTTATCACCTAGCATCAGTAGAATGGGCGTAACTGTGTAGAATTCTTACGACAAAACTTCTTAATGTGTTCTTACCAAGCAGTCCATCAGAGGTCCTTCCACTAGGCTAGTAATTTCCAAGCTAATAAATCCAAACGACATCCAAAGAAACATTAGCGACAGTGATTAACACTCTTCCAATCGATAGCGACTTCGTTCTGGTGTTTGGCAGAAAACTTTTACTACCGGTATGCGCACGACCCGTCACATTCGACGATGCCTATCTGAGTGACTGTCTGTCTGACAAGACACAGCCAAAACGAGGGACTCTATTCTAGCAAAGGTTCCAGAAAACGGAAAACAATAATCATAATTCCGACCGAAAACTTTCCTCCACCGCTCACCGGGGACTCAGCCAGGAATCGTAACGAGACATTTCCGACGACAATAGGAGGTACGCGGTTGGTGGTAATAGTACCGCAGATCGTGGTAACGAAGAACCACACAACCGCATCCATCGGAGTTAAAGCGATGGCCACCTCGTCCAATAGGGCCCTCTTGAGAGGTGGACTTTATCGAAACTTTCTCCTCAAGTCTCTCATACGCTCGCGTGTGTTGGTCTGAATTCCCGGTACATAAATCGGATTGATGCGATAAGGGGGGCGCAGCGGAAGCTATTTCCATTGTCCCCGTAGGGCTGGGAAAAGGAGCACCAGATAATGAATTAGGTTGAGCAGAAGTTTCACTCTTTGCCAATCTTGCCTGGGCGGAAAGGGGTATCATCATGCTCGGTGTTGACCCTTGAAGTCAGTGCCATGACTGAAGTCCATCATCAAGGCCGGGTTTTATGGATGTGGTTTGTCCCTGGAGGCTACTACTAGGCAGCTGGGTGGCCATTTCATGCGACGAAAACTTGAACGCACCAAACAAATCTAAAGCTGATGTTTTTACCGTGTTCGCCTTACTGTCACTTCCTTGCCAGACGGTCGCTTGGTGTGGCCGTAAAATTTTGGACGCTTTATGCGTTCTTTGCTTTTTTCTTTTGTTTGTCTTTTACGACCTTTCACATGGACCTCGGTGTCGTTATGCATTCATTGGATCTTGTGAACGATTGTGTTCCTCTCGCGCCTGTGCTGAACAGAACATCGATATCACTGACGTAACCCTTAAATCGTGGGACAGTTCCGCAATGTCTGCACCAATTTCTCTGACTGTGTGCGTGTTTTCTCTTACCATGACTGTTGAAGTTGAACTCACAAAAAAGACTTGTGGTGTTCTTCACCAAGGTTGTGTGATGCAATGGCACGATAACAATGGATGATGCATGTTCTGAAGTTATTCCTATCCGTGTGCTCCAAGTTCGACGACTCGGTCATCCAGCAGCAAGTGAAGTACTCGGTTTGATTCATAAGTGCCGATTCCTTCCCTTCGTACTTCGCTCCGTGGAGGAACCTTCCGGTCGAAAGATCGATGGCGAGATCAATTTCATGCTGGAGGGGAATCAAATGCATACTTTTAGTCTGTGCAATACCCTTGTAGTATTGGAAAGCGTATTCAGCATTATTTCTCATCGCAAACTCTCCAGCGGCAGTAGTCAGTTTGCACATTACCAGTGTTACTGATGATCAACAACACGCCGTTGCAGCAAACAGTACCCAGAACAGAAGCACAACCGATTGTAGACCGTTGCATTTGGAAATAATAATCAGTAAAGCCTCATAATGATAGCAATAATAATTCCTCCCCGGTCCAGACGGTTCCGCCAATCGATTAGATCTATCGACCGTGGACAATCCACGAATTCGTGGTCATCAGTTACTACGAAGGATTCGAGCCTTAGAGGTTTCCAACCAGAGGAAAACCTTCACATCCGCCCGTTCCTTTCCCGCTTGGCGATACGGAACACGGTGGAACACAATTTCGTGTTTCGTCGTTGTACCAGGCATCAAATCGTTGTCCACCGGTCCAAAAGCCCTACAGCGACGTGGACGACATTTCCAGGACAATCCGACAATCGTGCTAGTGTTGTGTGCGTTCAGATAGCACAATCATTTGTGGTATCTCGCCACCACCGTGAACCGGCCACCGACAAAGTTAGTCCATTTAGTTCGATCGGGTTTGCGGGTCGGGTTGTGCTGTTTTGTGCCGCATACCAACCCTGCTGTATATGCTACTATATCTCTACCAGCCACAAAAGACACCTGTCTCGCTGTATCGTTGTATGTGTGATGCGGGGGAAGATGGCTGTGTGAGCGCAAATAGTACGTCGCACCGGAATAACTTATGTGCGCGTTCTCGACATATCGGAAGGCATTTCAGGGCATTCCGTGCCGTGTATCTGGCGTGCTTTTGTTCCGAGTGTGTGCTTCGGCAGGAACACGTCGCCGCACTTTCACAGTGTTATTGCTGTCCGGGTGGTGGCGAGTTAGTGGGGCAATTCAGCGTCAGCAGCCTGGAACTTGCCCCGTTGGTTGGTGTCGCAGCGCTGGAGGTGCTTGGTACGGAATCAATAAATTTACGATATGACAGCGATATGAAAACATATGTAGATTTTATTACTACACAAGTGCCCGCACACTACTCGCACGGATGTTGGTGGACGATTGGAAGCAATGTTTTTGCAGGGGTTTGAGTACCTTCCGCATAAGGACACACAGCCACATCTCGACGGGGGCCACTTGAATTTCGATGCATTTGGCGACACGTTCGCTTCAACGTCGAGCACACATACGACGTTTCTCATTCCCCCCGAAAGACGGCTCACACACGGTCGCTGATTGACACTTTCACTCGAATGACGCGTACACACTTTGAACAGGACGTCATTTTGTGTGTGCGAAGAGCGGAAGCGCTGGATTGAAATAGCTGCGCTCAGTGCTTGATTGAATGGTACGCACAGCAGACAGGCCACCGGGGAAAACGGCATTTTCAGCACCTCCATTTGCCGAGCGCTTCCCGGGAAATCTATTCCCTGAGCTTTATGTTCCCTTTACTTTATCCTGTACATTTTTAGACTTTTAAAGCAGAGTGCTTTTTTGGGCGCAACACACGTGCTCAGTTGGTGTGGTAGGTGGGCAAAAAGTTTTTAACGAGTTTCTTCAAGAAAAACTTCACCTAATGGCACCTGTTTCGCGATGACTGTTATAGATGATGATGAAAAAAAAAAACTCCCCGCGAGGAAGTCGCGAGGAAATTCTATTGGATGGAATAATTTCCACTTCACGTAGGATTTTTCCAAAGAATTCTTTTCAATGGTTCAAATATATCATCGTACGAATTTTGATAATGATAGGCATGCATAATGTACCGTACATGATTACAGTAGAATGCGTCATTTCAGCGCTAACAGCTCACGAATGCTCAACGAGCTGCTGTTGGACAAGAATTTAATCCATCATCATGTTTTTGACGCCAATTTCTTGACGACAGTGATAGACATCGTTCGAAACAGATATCTGAAGATGTTTTTTTGTGTTTAATTTAAAACACATTAAGATTGGATGAAGCTTTTTGTGGTGATTATTTATGCAAAATAACGCATTGCAGTTGAGGAAGAGTTTGTTTTTTTTCTGGAAAGTACCAGAAAGCTTACAATGAACCAATCATCATAAAACACTGATTAAGCCGCAAGATTCAGTTTCATGTCGATGTGTATTTTTTCCGGTCATTCTATAAAGTATGGAATATTGCATCAAGTAATTCCAAATGAAGACCCCATTTAGAAATTCCCTCCTCAATCCACATGGAACCCCCTCCCCCCTCTTTATGGGGCTTATGTTTACGGATGGAAAAGATCAGGAGAAAGTCATTCTTGCCAAGGTTCTGTTTATTGTACTGATCAAGTCGTAGGAAAGTGCGATGAAGAAAGTCAACGAGAAAACAAAATGCCACTACCTCCGGTCTTACAGATTTGCTTACTGGGTCATGGTTTTATTTTTCGTTTTTTTTTGTTCCTGGGTCGTCCAAACAGCAACAACACTTCGGTGACATTGGTTGTGTTTGTTTACCCATTCCGAAACGAATCCATTGCCGGGGCTGCCGAAACATGCTCAGCCTTCGAAATGTGCGGGCAGAAAGAGAAGGCTCCAAGCATTTGCATGAATAAGTAACAGGGCCTTTGGCTTGTTGACGCGCACAGGAAACCATCGCGCGATGATGCAGGCAGTAGGCGTTGTGGATTGTTGCCTTATCAAGCTATGCGGACATACCGTGCCGTAGTCCCAATGGAGAAGATCTGCACAAGAACGACAGCAGCTTCAGCCGCAGCAGAACGCAACTGAAGAACTCCTTGAAAAAAAAAAAAAAACTCTAACCACCCCACGTCACCACGAGAACGATAGATTCAAGCCAAAAATTCCAGCTGATTATTTCGTGAGCTTTAGCACCACTTCCTCTGCCAATGCCGATTACTGCTTACCAACACCTGGCGGAAGAATAAGACACAGAAAAAGAGAGAGAAAAAAACATCTCTACTCATTTTTACCTTGATCAACTTAATCCAGATGAATAGAGGACGGCCACCAGCCGGATTTCATCGACTGGCTTCATCCTTGAGCGCATTCCCCGTTAAATAATTTACATATTTTTGTGCAGATCCTCGTCCGAAACGGGTGTTTGTTGTTGTGTGTTGCTACCGTCCACTAGAGCACTTGGGATGTGTTTTTTTCTCTGTTTTGTTTTTCTGCTTCTACAGCAAGGATGGACCCCGTTTTGCGTTCTGCGGATTCATGCAGATTTTTTTTTACCGCATCGTTCGACGCTACGTACCGGCGGCTTGAGCAGAGGCTGAGCCGATTTGAGGCCTAAGAAAAACTTACTGTGGAAAATCTCACGCACAAATACACCTTCTTCACAACGGCAGTGACGGTGACGATATGCCGCACGTTTCGCTAGCTGTTCGTTACACGGGACGCATCTAAAGGAACCGAGGTTTGAAGAGGCAACAGGAATGTGATGGAGACAAGAGTTGTTTCAAAGTTGAAGAGATTATGTTTCTTTTTTTTTCTTGGTAAAGGAAAATAATTTTCCACCCCTCGATCGACCCTGCCCGAGAAAGACTCTTTGACGCTTGAGTTCCTGCCGTTGGGCGGAAAATCGAATGAAAATCAAAGCGACCATCGAACGAACATTTTTTTGTTGTTGCTTCCATCACAAAGCTGTTCATTTGTGAATCAGTTTCGTAGCGTAAGAAAAGGAATATTTGTCGGTGCAGAAAGATGGCCCCAATACCAGTCCTTTCGTTTTGTCGACCCATTTTACTGAGGAAGGAGGAGGAAAAAACCGGAACCCGATCCCCGGATTTACCGTAAAGTCGTAACGAAGAGGAAGAGCAAAATGCTAAACGAAAGTCACAACCGGTCGCCCATTTCTTAAGGAAATGATGGAGAACGCAGCACTGGTGGTGATTTACATACATTATTGTGTTTTGTTCGATGGAAATGATGTAGCGGTTTTTCGGGGTTTTCTCTTGCAGGCACAATTTTTCGACACTCACCGAGAAAAGAGGAAATTTGCGGTATTTCCGATGTTCGGAAAGATACAATTTTCTGCTTCTTTTCTATTTGCCTAAAAATGAGCTTTTTAAATGTAAACGTTTTTTTTTGGTTTGGTGTACTGTGGTCATGTTTTGCAGCTTGAATATTCTTCCCGAGTATTGATAAACGGTTTCGAGATTAATGATAAAAGTGGTGTGCAGCCACCCGCTAATCCCACGTAAGCCAGTGAAGGATTAGAGGGATATTTCGGTGTAACATCATTCCGTCTGAGGTTGGGCCGATCTTTTGGCCCGAGAGACGACGCACCGTTTGGTGCTGTGGCAAAATTGAAAGCGTCAATCAAGATGATAAAGATTGCTGTTTTTCTCGGTCAATCCCCGCAGAATTTGATTATGGCTTCATTTTTTTTTGTTATTTTATCCGGAATGAAGATGCAGCAATGTGAGGGTGAGAGAAACACTGGGAAGGTTTGATAGCGTCGATGATAATCCTTGGTTTTACACGATACTTCAGAGTGAGGGCAAACACGTTGGGGATGAATTCAATGGTTTTAGGGCAGAAAAACAAAACACAGGACTGTCTGGGGTGAGACTAGACAGCGAAATAAAAATATAAACCCCACGGGCCTTTGGAAACCCATTTTGACAGATTTTTAATGTAGTTAAATCAGTAAAATAACCCCCAATGTCCCTTTAGAAGGATGTAATTGAGTGGAAAATTGATTGGCATCCTTAAAGCATGAAGTATAATTTACAAGGGTTTCCTAGAATATTGCTTGACAGACTTATTAGCCATTCTAAATTAAAATTTAACAATTTTCTTCAAAAATTTCGATTAAAACTCCTTTTATTCGTAACAAGCCTAGGTCTGCATAGTGTGACATCGAATAACATAGTTAATCGATGGAAAAAAGGAACACAAAAATTCAAATCCCGTGACATTTTGCTCGAAAAGTGAACCGGAACTAACGTCCATTCTGTTCTCCTGTTCGTGTCATAACAGCTGACCCTTGTACATTGTGAGGGCGCCTTTTATTTTTCGGGATCATGCGTATTTTGCTCTGCACATTTGTTCATCTTCTGCATAGGCGTAGAGCCCGGACAACTTGCCATCCGTTTCAGGACAGCAAGTAAGTTACTGGGCTGAGCATACCTGATAATGTTTTCTGCGCACAGCAACCTCCTACCAACCCCTCCTGATGAACTCTGATGTTGATCCTTTAGTGGACTATGAGCAGGACATCGGTATGTTGGGTCCTTTTGTGTTCAACCGAAATAAACTAAACTCTACATGACTTGAATTGGACCATTTCGAACAGGCTGTTGGCATGTCGTTTGTGTCTCTGTATCTGTGTTGCGGCCCAACCGCCCAAGAAGAATACACAGAGAATTACTCGAGAAGAAAATATAAATGCTACGAACATCCAGAAATTGTGAGGGAAGGCGCGTACAACATAGTAACGTTCAGGTTGACCGGCATTCAGTAAAAAAAAAAACCTCATCCAACGCATCTTTGTACAGTGGTGGTGGAGAAATATTGGAGCGAAAAAGAAAAATGGAACCTGTTTTCCTTTGCGAACACAAACGTCCTCCGCTCCGTTGCCATTTAATCGTGTCCGGTTCGAAGAAAATTTACCGGAAGCATCCCTGGCCCCGGTAGGGCTGCTGTCGCTTGATTTCTGGACCGATAGGAAGCGAACATTTCTGACTGGCAACTGTTACTCGGACAACCGAAGGCAGCGCAGTACGGTCCAGTGACGTACAAGGGCTGGGTAGTCCGTTTAACGGCTAATCTCAGGTTGGGAAGTCTAATACCGGATACCCGGAGCTGTTACTCTGGATGTCCCGGTACGGGAATGGCAAGTCTGATGTTGGGTTCGCAATATTTACCTTCGTAAAACATTGCAATCGATCGAAACGTCACCACATACCGCCGCTGTATTGTAGCTTGTTTTGCTCCATCGAAGTTCTGCCCGGAACACCTTGGAATTCTAACGGTCGCCAATCTCGCAACGGTCTACTTCCATACATACACACCAAAGTTGATGGATGAAAAATGCTCGATTTGGAAAAGGTGTAATCGCCTTTTATTTCCCACCATACCATAGCGTACACTGGCCAATGGACATGACTCTTTGGATTCGTAACGTTTGCACTACATACCCCCCAAAGGGTCTAAGCCTCTGAACGATTCCGATCAAACGGGTTC
>AXCM01006208.1:0-15875 GCA_000473375.1 Anopheles culicifacies
ATAAAAAGAGTTAATGAAATGACATTAGATCATGCAGATAGGCGAACAGAAGGCTCATTACTAATTTTAACACAAATATGTTAAACCATAAAAGGTGATCAAACACTTGGACAACTTTAATACGTTCCAAGAATAATAGATTGATCGCTTTTATTAATTAGCAACAAAGAATATTGAGGATTTGTCAGAAAAGTCGTCTAAAGCTATTTCTTAGTATGTTACTCATCATAAGAAGTACATCTTCAAAACTTAGGTCGTCACTGGGTCACTAGTTTAATACCTAGTGATTCTAAAGTCCGATCATGTCATTTGCTCAATTCGTTAAACTCTTCCTACTGACATTTCAAAATAATTTAAATTAAATGTTTAGAGCTTCAAAATCGAAACCAGAACTCTTCAATGTCACACAACACGTTAAAGACAAAATTCAGAACTTCAGAACCCTCAGCAGGAGACTTCCATGAACGTGCCCAAAACAAGGAAAATATACCGTTGTGCTAAATGTCGATAGTTTTGTCCCTAAAAAAAAAGATGTGCACATTTCCGTTGGCACGTTCATGACCATGAACCAGAGCAAACTACAAGCAGACCAACCTCTGGGCGAACGATGATACTGTAGTGTGTGAATCCGCTTGCGCCACATGGTTACTTTTGTGCAGTGTGCACTTGCACTGTGAGGTTCTACACAAATCGTAGACAAATATCCTTCCCGGCATGTCCTGTTGGTTGTTCTGGTGGCGAGTTCTTGCTCAAATCTTTCGAGAAACAAAAAAGAAACGCAAGACATTCCAATACGACCGTCACCATATGCTGCATCGCTTCAATCAATAGAAGTTGGCTCATTCAGCATGCCCCGGGGGACGGTCGTCGCTTATGCATCGAACGCAGGCATGATGTCATCGGAAAAATTTGGAACACAGCTCCGTCTGGACAAATAAATATGTCAACATTTTGTTTGCGTTCCATTCGACGTTGCTGTTTTTTTTTTTGCTCATGCATTCCATCAACACTGATGGGCCCTTTCTTATTTTGTTCCCCGTGTTCCGTTTGTGAAGGCTATTGCATTGCAAGTGAGCGCATCTCGTGCGTAATGCAATATTGATCTGTTAAAGCGGTGGCAAATCGCATTTTAAAACTTTCCACAACTTTGCACAAAAAGAAGCCTCGGGACGCAAATATGCACTTAATCGGTAGCGGTGAAGCGAAAACACAAAAAAAAAACTCCGACGTGCGAGAAGTGTCAGTTACGGGCGACGATCGACGAGCAAACAGATCACACCTGAATTACCGTACCGCGGTGCATGGGAGAACAATTCCCGAGCGCCTCAATTGTGGCAGTAATTCCCACGGGTCATTCCTACGGGTCCGAGGGCTGATCGATATGCTGAGCGAAAGCGCAGGGACACGATTTGGAGCGAAGGAGGAATGTCTATACTAGGGTGGTAGAATGGGACCGCTGCCAAAGGGATTCTTCACTCGGGAAGGGAATGGTGTGATGGCCCGAGAGCAGCCTGCCTTAATCGGTTATGAGTGATTCTGTGACCGGCGGGAGTATACCCAAACATGGACATCTATCTACGACCTGCCGTTCCGTTTGTTATATTCTGTACAATTTTCCGCCCTTAAAACAATCGGCAATCGGTGATCAGCGATCTTTACCAGTGGCTATCGGAAGAAGAAAACCAACAGCAACATGAGAGGATGTTTTCACTCCAGTTTTTGCGTTCTTGCTTGATGATTACTAGCGAATGGGGAACGCGAAATGTCAACCAGCACAACAGTCGTAAAGCGAGGAACGTTCGGTAAGACTTGACACAACAAAAACTGAAACGTTACACATCGAGCATTCCTTGCGATCTTTTCACCTTTATACCAACTCCAGTCCTGGGCAGCAGTACCACACTCACGGTTGGCGCTCGAAATTGGGCAAAGAGACAAACATTTGGAAATGATTTATTATGTTGCTGTTTACACTTTGTCGCAGCGCTGCTCGATAGACGCACGGATCGTGGTGTAGTCCGGATATGTTGTTGCTGTTGAGGGCAGGTTTTTGGAAGTCCTCCAGTAGACGACAGACGATATCAGAAATTCATATTTTTCCGTAACTCATCATCAACATTATCAGCAGTACGGGAGCAGCAAAGCGATTTCTGGAGCTGATTCTGCGAGCGAGGCGAGAAAGGAAGAAAGGAATTCCGGGAGGAGTTCTTGGAGAGTAGCGCACAGCGCGCACACTGCACTTGCTCGGCGGCAATTGACTCGGATGCAAGAAATCAGAGTACGAGAGTTTTTTTTTCGGTGGAAATATGCAGCACCCGAGCTTTACGAGTACATAAATTAAAAGGGACGAGGACGAGGGATCGCATCTTATCGATGGATTTTCTGTAGAATTCTGAAGAAAACCAGCCGACACCCTCGGGACATTCGATATCCTAAAGGGAGATTGGTAGCTGCATGATACGCCACATCGCGCTGTAACGTATGTAAAGCTTACATTTAAAGCAAAGAATGGACATTAATATCTGCAACTAAGAGAAGTATAATAACCTGACGGAATAAGAGTTCCACGGAAACTCCAAAATCACATACACGACACACGGAAACGTGCAAAAATAGCCATAAATGTAAAACATCGAATCGCAAACCCTCCAAGATACAAGAACCAACATTGAAAAAAACACATCCCAACCGAGAATATTCGGAAAGTTAAAATTGATGGCGCTGGAACGAAAAATTGATAAGGAACCGTCTCGTCTGCCCAGGGAACGTAACGGCCGTGATCGGGTTTTGGGAGCTTTTTTTCTCTGTGTTTTAGTCTCATTGAATTAATAATTCATAATGCTATAAAAATTGTTGAAGATGATGTCAATAATTTATAAAACTTCGACAAACTCTCCGAGAAGCAGCGGCAGTTTGGGTTGTCGGGTGCCGTTTCCGTCCCTTCCCCCCCCAAAACAATTCCCAAACACGGCAGGATCGTTTGTGTGCGATAAAAATGCTCCAACCAGGAGTGCCTTTCGGGTCCGTTATGATTCTTGGATTTCTTGGTGATTTTTCTTCTTCCGAGTACCGCGCGCACCCGTGTGTGTGTGAATACTCCGAAAATGAGCCTGAAGGGCAATTGCAACGGAGTCTGTCAGCAAAGCTGATGAACAAGTTTTCATCGTTCTTCTTGACGACTCGGCGGCGGGAAATGCGGTGGCGGGAAGTTGATTTTGATTTCACAATTCAATAAGCACTTCATCTCGTGTCGTGCTCGTTTGGCGAGAACCTAGCACCTTTGCTGCCGGCTCCGGTTCACAGTTCTGCAACAGGTGAAACACGTGATGTTTCGCTTTGTTTCGTATGAATGAAATGGCATCGACAGAAGCTTTCTTAGCCGGTTTGGGATATTTCGCTCCAATCACGAAGTGCACGAGCACGAAGTATTCCACAGCAAAAAGCGAGTATTGTGTAGCCCAAATCCCTTTCCATTAACATAATTGGTATTTTATTCAAATGTTTCAATGTGCACCACATGTGCCTTGTTGAGGCGAGACAGAAGAGAGAACTACGACGCTGAAAGAAAAAACAAATGCTCTCAACATTTTGGGCAAAAATACTGTCCACAACTTTAGAACCGTGTTAATGCCCTCGAGAGCATTACATTCATGAAACCTTTTAAAAAGTGTAGAAATAAAAAAAAGGAAACCCCAGCCAGCTCCGGCCTGTGCGGGGCCGGTGGTCAATCGATTTTCTACTTCCGAAAAGGATTTGCCTTTATCCGGCATCTCATCTCTCGGCCCGCTCGCTTGGGGGTTGAAATTGATTTTCGCAAGGGATGAAATCGAACCAACCGGTACCATATGTTGCGTTAGTTGATGCGACGCATACGCACCCCTTGCAACGGTATACGCCAGTAGGTCATATAATCCCTGCCAACGCTGGGTGGGTGGGCTTTTGTTTATTTGGTTGTAAGATAAATTTTGATTTTTTGCTCACGAGTAACGTGCAGAAGATTTGCACCGTGTGCTGAAAGGTGTGAAAATGTAGTGACTTTTCGAAGGAAGAGAGAGAGAGAGAAGGGGGCCGTCGAAAATGGAGATTGATGCTAAGATGGCCTTTGGGAGTGAATATGTGTTTGGTGTATGAAAATAATCATGTACATGTGGGTGAATAAATTCCATATTTTGTGTGAGCATTATAATGCAGAAATGGTTAACTGAAAGGCACTGAGATAGAGTAAATAGATCAAAACACACACACACTTGGTAATGCGAGACCACCAGTGAAGTTCCTAACTTATGTGTCTTTTCCATTTAGGTAACCTTTTTGGTTTTCTTCCACCACTTTTTAACTTTCCTTCTTCTAAGCTTTTGTAAGACACAAAGTCAAAGGTTGTGGACGTCCTATAGACTACCTCACTCCCGAGTTCGTGACGCACCTCGGAGCAGGTGTTGTGGTTTGTGTGTGTGTGTACTCAGCGTCAAAACGCATGACGCTCACTAACCGCACGCACATGATGGATTGTCCATTTGTCCAGATAATAATATTTATATCTCAATTAATGTAATTTATTGTGGACCGCCGTCCCGAATTCAATCCATCCCAGCCCTAAAGAGGGATGTTTTGAAGTATTGCCCTCCACAGCACTAGAAGTTCCAAGGTTCTTTGCTTCAAGGGGTTTGCACCGCGAAAGGTGCGAACACACGGCACGGAGCTGTGTACGGAGAATTTCTCCAAGGCCGCACGGAGCACGTACATTTTCCAGGATGTATTCGTGGATTCACTCGTCAAACCTTTTCCTTCTGCAATCACCCCGTAAGATCACTCGATCGGTGCACCGAAAAACCGAAAAAAGAGATTGATTAAAAGTTGCTCCCGGCGATAAATGGCCGGCGTTATGTGTTTGGGTGCCGATAATGTCGATCGACGCAGACGTGAGGCAACGTTTTGCCGACGGCATTCGATGATGCGCCCGTTAATAACGATATTCACCGAAATTTATGATCGTTGTTATGAAAAACTTAAAAAAAAGCGATCGTCGCACCAAATGCTGTCAGTGCTTGAGGCATTCTTCGAGATCGTCCAAGAATCGGCGTGATCGCGACTCTTGAAGAGTGGGGAGGGGGAAAGAAATATGCTAATATACTTTACGATCATAATGTTTAAGCACCGGGCGTCTCGTGTATGTGGCAGACGCCCGATGGCATCCGTGGCCGGAGACGTCAACTTCATCCGGGCGCCCCAACCTTGAGCAACGGGACCGTGATACGTGAGGCAGGTGAAGCAGCTTTTCGACGTGTGATCTCGATCTACTTTCAATGTACCGCAGGCAATTGGAACGGTTGGCGAGATGAAGCTGATAAGCCGACGATGCGCTGTCGAGGGAAGTTGGAAGATGCAGCTTATCGCGTTAACCTTTCATTATCATTGAGCGGAGTCCGTTAAATAGTGATATTCATTAGCGAATTATGTGTAGGGCAGACAGGTTAGATTGAGCGTCTAAGCAGAAGTGATGCCTATCGACATCTGTCCTTGTCCGGAGGAGTTGAGGAATTCTAGAAACCTACAGTCAAACCAGAGCTAGAAGGCAAACGAACGCAAAATCTCACACACCAAAGGGAAGAGCAAAAGGAGAATAGATTAAAAGACGAAGATATTCGACCGAAAACGATCGAGTTCTAGTCCCATAAGACCCACCGGGGGCCTAAAAGCCTGCGACGCTCTCTTACCCCTCTAAACGTCCGGTGGTGTGGACCGTAGAGTGGACAGTAATAAATCATTCCCATGTCCTCAGACGTGCTCCGAGTGTTCCGCGTGGTTCCCGATGGGTGTACAACGGTGAAGCGAAATAAAGTAAAGCAAAAAACCTGTCCATCGTCATAACGCAACGCAGGATACCGTAACGGACTGGATGCGCTCAATGTCGCGGTCCGAGTTCCCTGCGCCTTCATATACGCGTTTGTGGCAGCCAGGCCAAAGTCCTTACGATGAGCATGGAACCACGAGAGGGGGAAGGGTGGGGGACTTGTAAAACTTTCATCACATCAAAAGCAGTGATATCATTATCGTTGAATGTTATCAAAATATTTCAATAAATTGTCAATAAAACGATTTATCTCAACAAATTTATCTCACATTTATAATGTCGCACAGGGTGGAAGCGCAAGAGACAGCCGGACCGCGTACGACGAAAGTCGGCCGATGTCGAGATGTCGCGCGGCAAAACTTCTTGCTCCCCGACGTGCAGGTCGTCCGGTTTTGCGCGGTAGCTCATAATCATTGCAGCCCATTGTCGTTCCGTGCATTGAATGAGGTGTGTTTTTTTGTTTTTCGTTGTTGTTCGCTGTTCGGTTGCCTCATTTGATTCTTTAGCCGTTGTTCCGTCATCATTTTCCGGTGCGTTAAAGGCATTGGGAGGGGGGAGGGCGGGTAATATTTCGTCACGCTTTTCATCGTACGCAAGTCGATCGTACGAGGGAGTTTATTGCGGACTCCATATCGTGCAATCCATCCATCCGTCTATGCCTGCGGATGTCTGCCGAAGTTTCGATCCCAAGTGCAATTCTGGCGGTGCTGCGCCTGCGATACGCATCAAGCAGTAGCCATACGTACGCAGGATGATGCCTGCAAGCGTCGCAAAAAAAAAGCACGCTACATTCGATCCTGCAGATCCTTTGTCAAAGGCGCTTCTCGGTCCACAGCTCAAGCTCGATTGGCCAGAAACAGGTTGCACGTATGCTTGGTTAACGCTCAGGGAACTCAAACACTCTCGTCGCATACGGTGCAGATACGTTGTACTGATAAGAGTTTCCTGCAACCGTATCCACCTTCCCACCCCACCCGATACACGCGCCCTTCGGCGTTGGAGTCGTCCTTTTTTCGTTTGCAGAAAGGGCAGGCGAGTGTTTCAAGGGAGTATGTTCCGTTGCTAAAAGAACATTTTAAAAAGGTAAAAATATCGATCTCTGTACGAGTACGAGCACGATAAGCGATGGAGGGTGTTCCAGTGTGTTCCAGTTGGGCGGAAGTTTGTGAGGGTTTTACTGCAATCGAAAGGATCCGGTTATGTGTCCCCTAGAGGAATGTACAGCAGGAGCAGGAGAAAAAAAACAACAACATCAGTATCGATCAGGAGTTAAAATTTTGCACGCATTACCTACCGACCGGTAGCTGGCCCAGCATTCGTTTACGCATATATTATGCGAAACCTCCCGTCGAGGGCGCAAACCGAAGGGTTCAAAACAATAACCAACCCCCCGGCTGGTGGCGACGCATCGCACAGGCTGCTGATGATAGTGCATTATCGATTCGTAAACATTCGTCGTTTTTTTCTTCTGAAAATGATATGAGCCGGGATGCATTATGCTACAACAATTTCACACTTTACAACTGATGGATGGGGCCAGTCAGACAGCGGGTTATGAGAATTGAGCGTAAAAATTACTATCATTCAGCCGAACGCCAAATCGATGCGTTTAGGCTACTCGAATTGAAAAATCGGAAGCCACCCTTAAATAAGGGCTCGCTTCGGACGAGTTTTGTTGGATGCATTCCAAAACGGGTTTTGCTGTTCGTGGTTGTTAAAAGGTGGACAAAACCGATGACCCGTTTTTCATATTATCCGGAGCTATTACCGGCGTGTTGTTCATCATTGTTATTATGCCGGTTCATGTTGCGCTTCACAGTGCGCTCGATTGGTGTTATTTGCATTCTTTAATAAACGTTCATTTTGATGCGCTTTGATTGGTTTTGATTTTTTCGTTTTTCGTCTTCTTTTGGACTCCCTTTTGCACTATTATTTCAGACAGTGTGAATTTGCATTGTCACAAAATGGGGTTCCGCACCGCACAGTACAATAACCGTGGCTGGATATTGTGTATTACACACACATACAAAAAAAGAAGGTGTTTATGCAAATTTTTTCCTTCCATCTACCTATAAATATGGTAATTTTTCACTAGCCGAACATAATGCATTACAATCGGGTAGTGATAATGGATCGATTTTTGTGGTCTGAATCGGCGGGGGTTTGATGCAAACATGCATCAAAATCAATCCAGTAGGAAGTCGATTAAATGTATGATAATAATAATAAAAAAAAAACATGTTGATGTGGGAGATGCATTCGAACATAATTAAGAGCTCCAAACAGCACAAAACGCACGCAATAATAAGCTTCATTAAATGCCTTACCATACGTTAGAAGTTACAGATATTACAACGACACTAATAGTGCACAATAAAACGTTACATTTGTTTTTCCTGCCCAGAACGGTCAACAGAGAGCACGGTTTAATTCGCACCCGGAGCGCAACCAAATGGCACGACCCATAATGGCACCTTCGAAAGAGCTGTCAATGCGCTGTCATCTGCTTAGTTCACCCGCTCACTCTCGTAAAGCGGGGAAAGCGAAGAAGAAACCAACGTAGCAATAGAAAGATAGTAATGGCAATTATTTGCTACCAGCTACTCCGGAACAATAAACCACTTTACGAGCCAACAACGGAGAGGGGGTGGGTTTTTCGGTACAGTCTGCTCCGTCTGCCTGTTGTTTTAAATGATAATGATGATGGTGGGGATCGGTACCATTAAAAGGCACTAAATAGTTCTTCAATGGTGTCCGACTTCCAGCTAGGAACGGTTTGGCGAATGCGCCAGCAAAGGCTCGAGTGTGGGCCCAGTGATTTGTGGGCACGGTCCGGCTGTGGGCAATAAATCATAAATAAAATTGGATACTTACCCGGACACACGGGCGGTTCGAGGGTTCTATGCCGAGGGGTTGGTTGCTCGTTAAACTTCGTGTTTATGACGTTTGCCGGGACAATGAGATTATGAAGTTGAACGACATAGCCACGATTTGATGGTCAGTCACAGGGATGTTTGTATGGCGTTAGAGTGTATTCAAACACATGTCAGGTAAATTATGCACTGGAGCATTTTGTTTTGCACTGCGCAGTGTTCTGATGATTCTGACATGAAATCTGTTCCGAATGTTTGAGTATTTAAGATTTCCGAATATCGGAGAATTCGTGATGAGATTTTTCGGGATCCGAGGAGTTCGGAAGATTTATTAAATCTTTTTAAATCCTTCAGGAATCATGGTTCAATTAGAGATATCGGTAAGAATGACTCTCAATATATATGTTTTTCTGATTCGTATATTTTGGAGAATTTGCAAATATTTAGAGTTTAAAAAATCCTTGGAGTATCGATTCACGATTTGAATGACTATTGATTGAAGATTCTAATATTTTATTCTTGGGAGAATCTAACTCAGATCTATCAATCTGATTGCAATTTTCATTGAAACGATCTTGACTTTCAGAGTTCTGAAGATTAATTCATCTTTGCAGCTCCATTGACTCTTGGTAAATTCTTGGAGGATTCTTGAAGTTTTGGAAATTCAGAGATAAAAATATCTGACGGCATCTAATTCAGATTTTTAAATATGACTGGTTCATTGGAATGGTTATGACTTTCAGAATTCAAAAGATGTATCAACTCTTCGTAAATATTTGAGGATTTATGAATTATTAGTTGACGCACATAATCCAGTACAGTTTTCTTTCATTTTGAGTTTCCCTTCACTGAACGTTGGAGTTCATGAATAGAAACCCAAAGATTTATTCTGAATTTCTTAGTACTGAAGAGTTATTGAGACTCTATAGATTCTCAGAAGATTCATTTCAAAGGAGCCTAAAAGCAAATCGCTAGTACTAAGCGCTCTCTTCCTCTTAAACCGTCCGACATCCTTAAAGTCCAAGAACACGCGTACCTTCAAGTCAATAGTGTATAAATTCAAGCGAATAAAAAACGACTACTCCACGACAGTCTATTTGTCGTTTGATTTTTTACCGCTTGTTCTGTGGTCCTTTGTGTTAATTCCTACCAACCAACGATCAAAAAACATGCTTTTGCTTGCTAGAAACATTAACGCACACCACAAACTCTCCGCAAGGCGAAGGATGGGCCGTACCGTACGAAGATAAATCACAAAATTAATTCTGTTTAAGACATCATTAAAAAAGGCGAGAGCGATCAAACGCACAATTTAAGGCGCTGCCGGTATGAAAATGTGCTCAAGAACAAGTGAGCGAGAGAGCTCAGAAGAAAAAAACAGGCTGCTCCCAAGGACATCCTCCCCTCGAAAGGAAATGAATTCCGAAATCTTCGAGGGGATGGATGGGACAAATAGCAAAGCAATCCCCCCACCAGGGCAGAGCAGAGGGTGGAATGAGAAATGGTAAAATAAATGACTGCAGCAACCACACTGAATCCGTGGCCGGCCGGTTCCCATTCAGCTTCGTTTGCACTTAATTCTAATTATCTATTTTCAGCTAATTGTTTCGGTTTCGCCCCACAAAACCATGGGCTTACGTCGGGCTGGGCGTACGGAATTGATTAGCAGTTTAGTTTTTCTTCCGTGTACTTGTGCAAGCTAGGAAATTGAAGCACTCGAAGAATTTTGAGCATCGCGCACATCCTTACCGGAGGTTGGAGCTTCTACGCGTATCAAAATGGAACGCTTAACAAACGCAGCCGTTATTGGCAGTTTATGGAGGTGGAATCGTTTTGGAACGGAGCCCGTTCGACGGGCTCGGGTGTTTTTTATTTTTCGTGTTATCGGTGGAAACTATGTAGAACTAATGGGAACACAATTTACAACTTAACCGACCTTCTGGCACCGTACACACACCGGGATCGGTAATGAAGTCGCGTATCGCCAATCCGCGTGAAAACATGCGCGCGCGTGGTAGAAAACTTATCAAATGCAATCGGGTGTGTGTATTTTTTCCTTCTTCTTTCTTTTCTTGATTCTTGACTCCAACAGCCAAGGCATGCGTTAATTGAGCCTGAACTGATTGTGAGGCAATTGTGTTGCCTGAGCGGACGTGTTTCAGCGTCCAATGTGAATTTTTCTGCCGATTACACATTACACACGCGGGTGTGTGTGTATCTAAAATATTCACCCCATCTCGTTCTTCGTAGGCAAAATGGACGATAATAGCAAATGCTTATCAAACGAGACGAAGTGTGAAAAAAACGGGATATTATTATTTCCACCTTGTATTTAGATTCGCATCGCACGACAATTAATCGCCCGTACAACCGTTTCATCGTTATTATGTGGTTTGTTTTGTATATTTTTCTAAGCTTGTCCAATTTGGTTACAACTTAATATATTTGTACCCCAATTCGCAACGGACGATTCAACAGCACTTTTCACAACCGAGCCCGCGATAACCCGTATGCATTAGCTCAGCGTCTTCTGGTTACAATAAGTCATGCGTATTTAGTCTTGGGGGCACTCTCGTCTAGCGTCTTACGTGAAGGTTTCGTTGCGCAACAAACCTAACCGGGCACGTTGGTATGCTGGTGTTTTGCCCCCCATTGCTAAGTGTTTTTCAATGTTTCCCCAGCGTGTCGGTTGCGGGATTAATTACCCAGAGCTGAACCGGAACCACACTGCACAACTGCAAGATGCCTCCGCCTGAGTGCCTCATCTCGGTGCCTACTCACCTGCCACACTCCTCTGTCCTCCCGGTGGACTTGGGAAAGCGATCATGCCCGTCAACGAAACGTTTTCTTAGCACTGAGCTCACCTCGCTCTCTCGATTGCTAAATTTGTCTAGACAAAATCCTTCCACCGGCAACGGAGTCCTCCTCCGATCCCATTCAGCCCAAGAGGGCGGATACCCCTTACAGGCATAAACTTTATCCTACCCTTAATCCAACCCTTTTTCGTAATGCCGGCACAGGTCTCCTAAATTCTGCACCCTCTTCCGACTGACACACACACGGTTCTAGCTTTTAGTTCCAGTTTTTCGCCGAGTTCTTGTAGACGTGGATGGTTGACTTCCTTTTACGTACGGAGCACACCCGCAGTGACTCGAGCACCGAAGAAAAAAGGGCTTCTACCGTATCATTGTCATTTCTTCCGGTGTCACACGATGACGACACTGACGTGTGTGGAGGTTCGCTCCGAGATGTGCCCGGTTACGCCATTTAATCCTTCCCAATATCACAATTACCCAATCTCGATTGAAGGATGTATTATCATGCAAAGAAGCAAAGTTCCATGCATGAAGCTGGATGAAGGGATGCAGATTCTTTGTGTCAAATGTTGTCCAAATGTTTTGGCACCGAACGCACCGACCGAGGAAGACAAATTGATTTCCGCCCTCTTCCCCAAGCCAACGGGGCTCCGCCGGACATTAGTTTCCATTCCATTTTAAGATTTATGTCCGTCGCTTCAGTTTGTTTGGTCATTTTAAATAAGATTAAATTTGCGTGATCGACATTTCCGTAAGCCGACGATGGTGTATCGATTTTTATCACCCTATCCTGGTTTTGCCTTCTAAACAGACGCACCATCGCACATGGTCACATTTCAGGTGGGCGTAATTTTCGTGTTTTTGTTTTTTTGCTTTGCAATTTGCTGCATATACATTCTTCCATGGGGCAACACTTTTGATGGCCGCCGTCACGTGTTGACGGACGCATCGTCTAAAGGATGTGCGAGTGTGTGAGTGGATGTCAAACTTGCCAAAGGACCGGAAAAACCTGTCCTGTTTGGTGGCTGGAAGCGAAAGCAGTGCGCATATGTTGCATATTTTTCTAGACGACTAAGCAACACCGGTCACCAGGCACTTGAAGCGTCGGACAATACGAACGAAGGAACAAAAATAAACAAAAGCATGGGGAGAGTCAGGGGAGGACAACCTTTAATCGCGTTTAACTGTAAATTAACATATTATATGACAAATATTAAAATCAAATTGACTATGCCATTCTATCATCGAGTAATTTGATACGTTTGTCGAGCGCGACGTGCGACGATCCGACGCGTCGTTTGATTATTTTCGACGTTGCATCCTCTCGCTCGTTTGGGATTGCTTTCATTCAGCTCTTTCGGTTGCTGGAGTTTCTGTTGGGGTTAAATGGACGTGTCTTTTTCTTTTTTCTTTTCCTCGGGGTTTTGGGTGAATGTGTGGCCCTCGGTCCATTATTGACTCCCGAGTAAATGAAGACGAAAAGCCGGTTGGTTTCTATTGCAGAGACACCCTCGTGGGACTCCGAGTCGAGCGCCGTCTCGAGACACATGTCACAGAGGAGTTTTTTCTTGGAGATCGCTATTGGTGAGGGACAACTTTCCGCTTCTTCTTTATTCAAAGTTTCTTATATTCAGACCTTTTGACACGGAGTTTTCGATCGGGTTCGGCATTCGGCCACTTCGACGGCTTCAATATTATTTCCATATTATATTCACTCCGGACGAGAATATTGAAGATTCCTGGTCGCCCACACGGCCTGCCTGTCAGTGCTGGAAGAAGGTGACCTTCACCGGACGCTATCATACCATTCCAGATCGCATGTTATCACCTTGAAGTTTGACTTCAAACGATTCGATCCCGATAGAGCGAACGAGCTTAATCTAATTGTTGCTCTCTCGTTCTGAGCTGGTCTAAAAAATAGATATGTTACACGCATATTTGTTAGTCCAGATTATGAAAGGGAAGCTGGCCAGTTCTCGATTCCACGCCCTTTCATTAGCCTCCGAATCACATTAACTTATTAAATCAGCTCCCCCTTAGAAGTTTGGAAGTGTTCCGAGCCCCCGCTAACAACGTGTGCACAAGTGTCAAAAAGGTTACCGAAAAAGAAAAAGGAACCGGGGAACACGCTGGTGGGTTTCTTTTTTCGTCACCCTTCCCGGTGGTGGTGGTAGTTTCGTTTGTTTTTTTTTGCCTGCGCCCCCGGTGCTTGTCCGGGGTAAGAGATTCCGAATGGGGTTGCTTTTGTTTCAGCTTCTCAACACCAACCGCAAAACTCAACGAGAAAGATCGGCCATTAGATTCATTATTTATTTAAGCCTGTTGCGCCGTTTTTTTGTGGTTGTCATGGAAAGGGGGGGGGGGGTTTATGAGTGTGTGTGTGGTTTTTTCTTCTTTCCCCTCTGTTCATTTGTTTTGTGGCCCCAATCAAACAGAGTATCGCTGTAACCCGGAGCCAGAATGTCTTCTGACGTGGTCCGAATTTGTTTATATTTTTTGGGTGTTTCTTCCTGCCAGAATCAAACAAGCTCTGGAATGGAGTGAAGATACCTAGCTTTGGCTTTTGCTGCGGTTACCCATCATGCCCATCATCAGGTTTAGCTTCTTTAGCGGTTTGCGACATTCTCCTCCCTTTCAGTCACCGTCATTAGTATCGTTTGGGGTTTTGCTGGACGCTCGAGTTGCCGTGGAGTGGATGAGTGGAATAGAGACAATATTTGAAGGCATATTAACACCCCGTGGAAAGATTATTACAGCCGAATGGATGCGAAATGATGGATCGATCGGTGTGGCATGAGGTTACGCAGCAACCGATCGATCGATCGATCGTCCGATCGATTGATTGTTGATTTCAACGCGTCGCAAGCAACGTGGAAGCGTAGGCCGCCAAACGAGTGCCATAATAATTTAATTAAAAGCGTGAACCCACCTCGCGGTTTTTGTGTGTTTTTCCCCCCTTTCTTACGGAGTGTCCCTGGGGTGATCACCCCCTGGATGCTCACGCCTCGCGCCTTCCCCAGGTTTCGTGTGGTTTTGGTTTTTGATGAATGTCTTTGTTTCTTTTCTTTTTTTCCCTCCTTTCTTGCTCCGGCCATTTTTCCCTTCCGTGGTGTAGCTGCTCGTTAGCGGAGGACAGACGACGACCGCAAGCTCCCAGTCACCGATCTCTGCCACGAACGCACCCTCGCTCAGTCCCGGCGGTTCGGCCACCGGGGCACCCTCCGGTGCGCTCAGTCCGGGCGCTGTCTCGCAAACCTCGCAAAACAATGCATCGCTCGGTGGTGGTGCCGGCGGTGGCGGTGGCGGTGGGGGAGGACCGACGACGTCCTGCTGTGAGAATGGACGCCCGATCATGACCGATCCCGTGTCCGGCCAGACCGTTTGCTCGTGTCAGTACGATTCGGCACGGTTAGCGCTGTCGGGCTATTCGCGCATTCCCACCGGAAGTGTCGGTGTGTACGGGACGCCTTACCCTTCGACGGAGCAGAACCCCTACCCGAGCATCGGTGTGGACAGTTCCGCCTTCTACTCCCCGCTGGTAAGTGTCTTGATCATTGTTTTGTATTTACTTGTGTCAATTCTTTAAGGCGATTATCAATTAATGTTCCAATCCAAGTTTGAGGATATCTGTGAAAACTTGTAATATAAAAAGGCTCTTAGGAATTTGGAAAACTATTGTTCAATATCCCATATTAGGAAGAGTTCTACCAAAGAGTCACTCAAAAAACCAATCCACTTATTCAAAGCTTTACGTCCTAACAATAGCTATAATGTCTATCATTCTGAAGTTTTAAAATTCTTGAAACGCATTATTGGAGAATTTTCCCAAAAAAAAAAGGAGTAACGCTTTACACAAAACTCGTCGTCTCAATCCACTCTGGAGGCATGCATTGTTAGCAAAGCGCAAGAAAAAAGAACTTCAAGCTTGAGGCCACTTAATGAGCCCTGTATTTCGCATTCCCGTCACGAAACCACTCACTCGCTTTATTCGCTGCGTTTTTCGCCGAGGTTCCTTTTGGATCTTTTTTTTTTGTTCGTGCCTTGGGCTTGAAAAATTCTTCAACGCGTGTATCCCATCCGCTTCAGGGTTGGGCCACAATAGGCACGTCGGCGAAAGGCGAACCCCATGGAAGATAATACTGAAATGTGGAAGTAACTGAGTGCGAAAATACTGCATGTTTATGGCTAGTGAAGATTATCCTTAGGGTAGGCGACCCAATAGGAAAGACTACCAATAGGAATGTGGAATATCCGCAAGGCTTTTTGCTTAATATTGTCTTCTAAAGTGTTGGGATAGGTAGAATTCTTGGATCTTAGGCAATTTTTCAATAAAAT
>AXCM01006209.1:0-17720 GCA_000473375.1 Anopheles culicifacies
ACAATAAACGGCTTACGGACTTGATAGGATGAAGATGAAGCACACGGGATAATTCGATAGTTTAGAGGTTATGTAAAAGATCCGAGATAGATGGTTTTAGCTTTTTATCCGTGGTACGAACGGAGCGGCCTTCCGTTCGGTGGAACGTTTTGTTGGGGAGTTTGGGAGCCATGAGCCCGAAAAAGTGTTGGACCTCAATGTTGGGACTGGGCTGGGAGAGGTGCGGCCAACTATGGCCAACCGGCAGTGAGTAGCTTTTTGGGTTTGCAGCACACTCAGCACAGCTCCTCGACCGGCAGAGTGATGCAGCACATCAAGCAAAACATGCACGAACGAAGTAATAATGATCCGATCCGGTGCCGAAGGAAAGTCTACAACAGGCAGGGCAATGTGTTTTTCTCCTTTCGTGTGTGGTGGTTGCAAAACGATGGATTTGGTGGTTCCAAGAAGCTACCGAACATAACCATAATCTAGAGGAAAAGCTTCTACTGCTGCCGCATCAATCTAGCCCAGAGGGTGTCGGTGTAAGTCCGTGTTGGATAAGCAGCAACGTTGGACGAAAAGTGGTGCACGATCGTTTACTGCTGATGGGATGACGGTAGTAATGGGAGTGGTGGAGGTTTGTCCTTCCTAATACAGCATGGCGACTCGGTTTGGTGAAGGGAACCGAGAAATATGTAACGATCAGATAAGGTAACGATAAATCTTCAGTTTTGTTCATTGAACATGGCGTGAAGGGAAATCGTCTTACAGCTTTCAGTTTATTTTGTGTTTTTCTTAAAACAAAATTGAGTTGCACTAGTGGCAAATTTAAATTTATTTATGAATAAAATTTATGTAGTTGAAGAGCGGCCGTACACTTCAACATAATCACCCGAAATTTCGTCAATTTTCAACTTTAGCAGATATCCAACAAAGTAGTGCTTTATCAAATTGTTATGCATGTAACTTTGTCTCTATTTCTATGCAAATGTCATCCAAAAACTAGAGAATTTTTCGTACATGGCACTATGGTGTTGGATGAATGTAACGTATTATTATAGAAAATCAGTTACACAGCTTAATTTTGTGTCGTGCGACGTACTGACAGTGATGTTGTAGGCAGACATGAAACATGGGTTCAGAAAAAACGAACCAAAAATGTTTCTAACGGCGTAACGCCCGATGACAAACTATGCCAGAGTACTTTGGACCCTAAGGACAAAGTTGCGCCCACGTGACGAACCGGTAGTTGAATCATGTGCTTTTAAAATAGAAACAACTAGGAAGGTAAGTGTATGTTGGATAGGGATAGTAATGGTAAGGATTTTATGCTCACTGAAAACGGTACAAATAGGTTTAGTTACACTTTCCCAAAAACCAAAAACCAACCCCCCAACCGAGTTCGTGTGAGCGTAACGTGAAGTACAACTTTGACAGAACTGGAACCCATGTACAACTAACTATCATTTGAATTCGTTTAACACTTGGGCTTTCGTTCGGGAATGAGCATGTAATGTGTCCGTGAACCAGGGCACATCACGTAGCCGTTCCTTACCGATGGATCGTGCTGACCGGAAATGGTGCCAATACGGCATTTCGAAACAATCGTATCACACACGGTGTACGGTGCATCGACAAAAGCGCTGACACAGCGATGTGGAAAATTCTTTCCATTCGCACCACCCATCCCATTTAGGGGTGGGAGGAGGAAAAAAAAAGAAATGGTAAAACTTTCACTACCCGAGTCCCAGGATTTGCCTCCTCCTGGTGCATTCGGCTGAGGTTTGTGTCATGGGAGCGAATTACGTGCATGAAAAAAGTTCCTGTTTTTTGAAAAAAACTTTCCCACTCGGAAAACTATTCTACCGGGCCTAAAGCAACCAGCGTCACCGCGTGTGTGTGTGTGTGTGTGAATCGGGAAGCTACCCGCGGCATTGGACCTGCGGTGCGTTCGGTAAGGATAAACCCCCCCGTCGGGCGGTTCCAAACCAAAGCACGTGAGAAAGATAACAGAGCGAAATGCTGTAGCAACAGAAAGATAAGCTAAAATTTAAATTTACGAACATTAAACATATTTTCCATCCAGAGTGAAGTGAGCGAAGCGCAACGGTTTGCCGGAGAACGGAAGAAGTGGTGATGCCTAGACGTTAGTGGCACGAACCATCTGTTAGCTTCTTGCAGGAAGGATTGTATGTGTGATGTGTGCCAGTGTTTTTTCCTCAATGTTGTTCCACATTTGGGCTTCACTGTATCCAAAGGAGGAAAACAACTGTTTGCAAACCCTTTAGTGTGAAACATTTTAAAATATCTTCTTCCTTTGAGTAACATTACGAATATTAATTAAGAGACTGAAATTGTTTTTTTTTTTAAATAAGGAATAGCTTTTCTTGTAAGAATCAAATTTAGAATTGTTTAGAAACACGTATGTTTTTGCTATCTGTACAATATCGATGCATGTTTCGCATAGGGTTAAGCATGTCCTGTGTACTATAATAATGCACAAAAAAGACAACCTCATTCGTTCTTTGTCCGCTTAGCCGGTGGTTTCGAATACAAATTGCAACCACAAACGAGCGGAGCATTTCCACCCATCCAGCAACCATTCGCCACAAAAACACAGAGACAAATACAAAACTAAGGGGACGGTGGTAAGTTTGTTTTCCACTCGAAAAAAGCTGGCACTGGTTCGTCAAATCGATTTAAGATTGCCCGAACGATCTTGAGACGGGACAGTGTTGCTCGCACTGCCGCAACGTTTGTTTCGCCCCGCGACAACATGATGTCGCTGCTGCAGCACCAGCATTTGGGTTGCAGAGCGAAGAACACTGCAGGACGGCCGTACCGTTGTCGGCAAGTAAGCAAAACGTGCTCCAATTTCTGTGTTGCAAAATGGGCATTGTTTAGTCGTGTAAAAATGGCATCTTTCGTGGGTATGAAGGAACAACGGCCATTCATGGTCACGTTTTTTAATCCGTCGCTTGCTTGAATAGTTGTTGTGGAACCTTTTGGTTTTTTTTCGGGTTGGTTTTTCTGGGACGAACAAAACACTGCTCCCGGTGGTTCGAGCTGTCCTGCTGGTTGGTTCACTTCATTTGGAAGATTATTTTTTAAGCATTAACTGTGCGCGATGGTATGAACGTGCAACGCGGTCGGGCACGTATTGTAGCATCGCTGTAGCAAGAAGGGTAATTAATCCGTTTCGTGTATTATCTTAACTTTTATAAAGCATCAAGTCAAGTAGAGAGAGTGTGAGCAAAACGAAAAAAAAAAAACAATAAAAAAATGCAATAATGAATGCATGTGTTTGCAATAATATGTTTTATACAATTTTCATTACCAATTTCGTGGTTCCATGCGTATCCTGTTTTGTATCCCGCAGAGGTTTCGCACATGTACCATTCATTCCATATTAATTGCACTCAACGCAGTTACGGGTAAAGCATGCGTGCTTTTTTCGGGTGGTGAAGAAGGTGGAAAAAACGTCCTTCTTTCAATCACCAGGCAGCAGGTAAGCGTGATACCTGAGAGGAAATTAATTATATGCATGTACAGTTTGTTTTCACGATGAACGTATTCGTTTTTCGCCGTACGCCCCATTGGGTGTTTGATTGGCGCTGTTTGTTTTTTTATTCTCTTCGTTATTTCATTTCATAATGAACCACGTGTGCGAAAGCAGTTTTTAAATTTAAATTTTTTATACAATACTTTGGACCAGCGGAAGTTAAGGATCCCTGGCTGTGATTCGAGGGAGTGTTTAAATATTTAAATTATCGTTAATGAGAAGAGTGGCTTTTAAATCGCTAAAAGTGCAGACCGGACATAAAAGCCAAATTTAAAATATATTTATACTTAGAATCATTTATATTTGAATAAGGTAAGAATGTTAATTTATTAAGCACGGATAAACGTATTTGCAAGTAGCCTTGCAACGCTTGTCATGTTTGCATACCACCAGCAAGGATTAAAGCTATCATCTCCTTTGTGTTGGCTTGTTTTAACATCTTGCACCAATTACCAGTAGGAAAATAATCATGCTGAACAGAAAAACGATACCAGCACACGCTGCAGACATACTGATTCATACCAAAAGGCCTCTCACTCCTACCAAGATCCAACCAGTTCCTTTCCATCAACTGCTGCAGTGTTAATGGAATAGATAATTTTCATGCTTTGAAGCGGTACGTCCAGTAGAGCAGCTCTGCCCTGTGCCGGAGTAGATTACAAAACCCGAATCGACACATCGAAGGAAATTTAAACTGATACAGTCTTCTATTAGGTTCATTTCCACTTACGACATTCATGCCGTACACACTGCCGGACACGAACCGGGCGCTCAGTTGTATCGTTCGGCTTACGGCAGCACTTTCCATACGAACGCTTTGTGGCAAAGTAAAATGGCAAATGAGATGGACTTTGGGGTCCGGGCTTAGAGCGAGTGTTGTTCGGTGTCAACGATGTTTCTATTGGTGGGTTGGTTTGTCGATGTTTACCAGAGTAAACAGCAGTTGTGCAAGCGTTTGGTAAACTATGCGACGAGCATGGGAATGTGCAATCGGTTCCGTAGCCGATTTCGCACTTTATCAACCTTTCAAATCACGGCTGGGGAAATGGGGAAACACGAGAAGCGTAAGGGAAGAGAGTGTTTTGTAATCTTTTAGCCAGGGCTGCGTTGGGTCTGATATCAGGTTACAAAGTGTAAGCTTTAATGTGCGAACACATAGAGTGCTGGTTAAATTTAAATAAAGGAATAAGGGGACAAAAGGAAGATTTTCAAAAAACTGTTAGTTTAGACGTTGTTTGTTAGTCTCAAACGTTGCAGGGTTATATAAATTTAGTATTGAAATTAATAAGGTTATAAAAAAGAATTAAAAACATCATTCATATGAAGACCTCTCTCAGTAACTATACTCGACAAGGCAAATAATACAACGCATTGTGGAAATCCCCACAAAAAAGCTACTTGGCGGTGTCATTCTCATAGATTAACCATTCCGTACCACTCCCACGGAGGATCCTTCTGCATGGTCCCACTTGTAACCATACCCATTTCGGTAGACTTTGCTTGTTGTGCTCTACCGACTCCATCTCAACTCCAAATCCACTCGATCGTGCTTCAAAGCATTTCAGCAATTCCGACAAGTCGTCCAATATCGTCACAGTACGGCCGGTTGGCGATGGCACAAACAGATGTCATGTCAAAAGCCATAACCATAAATTATCACTTGTCCACGCCACGGCATACACATTCGCCGGCATCCGACACAGACACGCCGGCCTCGGAATATGACCGCCCGGGATGAAAGAGAGCGAGGGAGAGGGATTTGGGCGACGGTGGGAGGTGGTGGAAAAAAGAAAATGTATGCCATTATATCTCCATACTTAATTATACGGAGCCCACTTGGTGTACTTCCCCACACAGACAGCGTTTCTTTCTCATCATTCTGTGCCTTTATTCGGAATCCATTTGTGAGTTTGGGGTTTTCTTTTTGTCTTTTTTTTTGGGCAGCAAAAAAACCCTTTTCGTAAGCCTAAACATCGGCGTGGCGATTGTAGAACGGATAGAAAGGGAACCATTCCAATTGTTCACCTCCCGAGGGCGAGGGTGAGAGAAAATTCAACAAAAATTACGTTCAACACAACACTGCATAACATTGGTGCAGCTTCAACAAAGCAAGACGCCCCAAATAGGAAGCATTCCCATTGAATCTTAAACGATTCGTAACGATCCGGGTTATGGGCGTTGGGATGGCCGTCTGGCTGCGTATGTTTGTCTGCGAGCGGGCGTCAAAGCTTCTCCAACCATGCGTTTCGTTCGTTTGGCGCGTCGCTTACGGATGTATGTTGGCCAATCCGACCGTTTCGGTTTTTCGGTGTCACTTCCATCGCTGCACAATGTCGTCCTGTTGCATGTATAGATGTGCATACAAATTTGGCCAGACATACTATTGGGGCATTGTACTGTTTTTTGTTTGCCCTTTTTGCCCGAACGGATGTAAGCGTTTCGGTTTTCCTTGGTACGATCCATACGATTTTTCTTCCACTATACAAACGTTTGCCATCAATATCAATATCATAGATTGTCGCTTGCTTGAACATTGTAATGAAAAAGCCAAAACAAAAAAAAAGCATGTTACATTGTCAAGAATTTGAGCTTCAGACAAACAGAAATTGTTCGACAGCGCCAGGGAACGGGAAAAAAGCCCAACGGGTTTTCTGTTCCGAGCCATGGTTCATGTTGGTATGATTGTTTGCCAGCAGTAGTTGGTGCCCCATTCAACCGCCGGTGGATGAATGGACGAATCCTGAACCCATTTACCCGATTCTAAACATGCTTGACCGTGGAAAATGGGTTACTAGCGGTATAGACATTACCGTACCCAGAACGAACGGTTGATGTGGTTGGTTAAAATTGATGGGCTGTCAGAAAGGGGCAGGAAGGTTAAAATGTTTGCAAGCGAATGGAATTGGGAACGCTGTCAAATATGCTGGGAACGTAACCACCGGGGCACTGTAACTAATTGACAGTAGCATAATTACAAAGATAACTCTATTAAGCGGCTGGAAGGGATTTTCGTTTGTTTTGAGCTATTGTGTACATGTTCATCTTGATATCTTTTAATGACTAAACGTTCACAAAATGCTTTTATGTAACATTTGAGTACTTCTATAAGTTGTGTATGGAAATTTCTTATGTTCGACGAAATATGTCTCTGTGTACAATTATTGTAATGTAAACCATTTTATATTAAAATTCCTCAAACAGTCGAACAATCTACTTCCCGCTGCGGAATGTAATCATTCTGCAATTACGAACTCCCATAATAATTTCCCATCCGGAGCAAAATAAATGTAACGGAGGGCGCAGAAAATAAGCGGTAGAATGATTGGAAGGTAGGAGGATTATTACATTGAAGGCAATAAAACAAGTTAAACTTCACCACAAACTTTCCGGCACAATCTAACTGGGACGGAAGGCACTGTGAAGGGAGCAAGAGTTACAGGACCATGGTAAATGATTTTAAGCTTGCCGTGCAAGAAAAAATGTGCCTCCCACCGACCGGAAAATGGATCAAACTGTGAGGTTGATTGGCTTTCCACCTGGATATGCCGTTGTCTATGTGTGTGTGTGTGTGTTTGGGTTATGGAAAGTTTCCCTCTTACTTTCCCTGGCTAGATCCATCCACACGGGAACCTCATTTCATGGATCATTAGAAGGCAATAAATAAAAGTGGCAAATTTCTGTCAACCTTCCGGCCACGCGAAGTAAAGCCGTGTTACAAAGTAAGTTTTCCGGCGCCCCAAATATTCATCGCACGAAAGCGTATCAGGCTGGAAAATGTTGTCATGTTTCACTTGTAAGAGGGCCGGGGTTAGTGGCGTTGAGCACGATCATTTCGACAATGTACACGTCTTCCCCTCACGTTACGTACAATCAATCACGGACAGATTTGGAGGGATTTGTGTTTTAGGCTAAGCAACTGGCGGCTGTATATAGTATGTATAGGGGGTAGAGGTTTGTTTTAAAGGGTGTAAATAGGTCGTACAATACTTACTGGTGTATGGCAGTGGAAGAGCAAGTGTGAAAAGTAGTTGAAATATCAACCCACAGTAAAGGGTTTTTATCCGCGAGAGCTCCATCGTGCTGGAATCGTTTTCAACGCCCCACAGGCGCAACCGGTCACCTGTTCCGGTGTGAAGTGTTGGTGATGTGTCTGTTCCTCCTGTCTATGAACTAGCTACAACAACAAGCCCTGGCCGGAATTCCGGATGGAGCGATTTGATTGACGTGCTGTAGCTTTGGGCACTCTCTAAAGTCTTATGAGCACGAGCGGATGGTTTTCTTTTAGTGTTATTTACTCTTGACTGCTGCTGTGCGCTGGTGTAATAACACGATCGACAGCCGGACCGGAACACGCGTTGTGTCCTCTTCGATGCTACGATCCGTGTCGGAAACTCTTTTACTCCGCTTCGTATCAGCAACCGGATGAGGGAAGCTCTGCAAGGAAAGAAGAGAACAAATCGAAAAAGAATACGTGAGTAAGAGTGATAAAGAAGAAGAAGCAACGCACGCAAAAAATGCCTCAAAACCGACCCAAAAGACACCGTGGACCGTTCGGAAGAAGCAAAGATAGTAATAAAATATAATTAATTAAATTACGTCCGGAAATCCGGCTACGCTTTTATGGCAACCGGGTGAGCGAATGATACCGAATATCGTGTGGCATAAATCGTGTACCAGCATGCTCGTCTTGTATCGTTCGTGTATGCGCTCTCAAACGATGCGTCAAAGCGTTGATGCCTTGTGTGACTGAGAGTGACTGAGATTGCTCGCTACGCATTTTCAACAAGTTGATACAACGACTGCGTTTATATGGTGTTATTTATGCTCGTTTGTTATTTTTTTCTTTCTTTTTGGCTTAAAGGAACTTACGCTTCTTTCCCGAAATGGCTGTCGCGGGACAAAGTTTCGTTAAAGCAATGCAGGATGATTTACCGAAAGACATTTGCCATTGCGGCGGATGATGTATGGTGAAAAGTTTAGAGATTTTATGGGAATTACTGCTATTATTCGGTTCACTGGTTGTGAAACGGTCGCATGAGGATATATGTATTCTTCCTTCGAGCCAAATCTTGCATCTTTTGATTAGATGCATTTAAAAAAATGTGGAACTTGTAAAGTGAAGCATTTATTTAGCATTTATTTTATTCAATCAACTCCAATCAAATGCCTTTCAAATTGTTCATCAAATTATTCACAGCAAAACAGCACCGCCGGCTATTAAACGGGAGTAAATCCAAAACAAAAGGTAATTGAAGGTAATTGGGAGAATTATTGCGCCAGAAATGGCCACCAACAGGACGTAACAAAACATTTCCATCCCGTTTGGAGCTTTTTTATTTCTGCCGGTAAGCATCATCTAAATCGTTAAAGTGACGAATTCTTTTCTTTCATCATTCCGTTCAATATTTATCTTTCGAAGACGGCACCAAAGGCCGGAGAACTGCTGTGGTGTAATAACTGAAACGTTTACGATTGAAATGAGCTTTTATGTGAGTGTGCAACGGTACTGCCAAAGCGACGGGGCAAACGTTTCCCAAAACAAAAGGAGTGTCATAAATATGGCCAACAGCTGAGGCGCTGTTTCCTGTACTTTCCTTTTCATATTCTTCCAGCTGCGCTTTTGATGAGTAATAAAAATGGTAAATCTTGCCTTTATTTAACACTCGGCAGGAAATTATTGTAACGCGCTCTTTTTATTGCGTACTAATTGAACGATTAGTAATTTTAGGATAAAAATGAATAAATGCATAGCAATGACCATCAAATGTTTAGAAGCATTTTTTATGCATGTCCGCGTTTGTGTGTGTGTATTTGATTTCTAACACGTCTCCGACAACCACTAAACTAATAATGAAAACCGTGCCATAAGCATGTAGTTCGCTTTGGGTAGATTATGTTTACGATACAATCAGTCGCCTCCTTCCCAACCAAACCAAAATGGTGTTTGTGTTCGACTCGTAAAAAAAAGCTCCCCTAACGCACCAAAATCGATAAAATTATGGCAGCAGCTAAATGGAGGCGCCCTATCATTTGCTTGTCACGTTCCGTTGCGCCAGTAAGCCGAGATTGATGAGTGGTTCCGCACGATGGGGACGCAGGGCCGGAATCGATCGGTTTGGAGGGTGTACATAATTGATATTTGATAAGAAATAATTTGTATCACCGCACGCCCGGTTGCCGTAATGCGGAAAAGATTCGTTCCGTGTGCGTGTCTACGGCATCGGTAGGATTCGTGGCAATTTAATCGGTTACGTGATTTTATTTGGGAAATTTAATAAAAGAGAACATTCTTTATGAAGGTTAGTTGAGCATTTTTTTTTCCAACATAAACAACGCGAACAATGCAAGTTGCATCGCCCAAGGGGGGAGGGATTTACTCCGCCTTGGAATAAAGCTATAAAAAGGAATTACTTTTTTCGTATCTTTCTGCGCTCAAGGGTGCAATATTCTACCACCAAAGTAGAAGTACATGGCTGGAGGAAGATTTCATGCTGGTTAGACGGAGAATAAAAAAAATGCTAGCTAGAATTTCACCCTTTCCACAAATGAATGACACGGCACCCATCATTTACCGCACGTCTGTTCATGCACATGGAGGCGCATGGTCTTTGTCTCCGTGGTGCCATGTGGCTGGTTAGGTGAAGACAAAAAAGACACATAAAACCAGGCATTCCGGTTAGGCACTAACTCGTTGCCTTCGTTGCCATGTGTCGTGCGTATGTTACGAGCATGTTTTTTTCCCCATTCCTCAAGAAACATTAAATAAGATTTCCTTCGGCTTGTTCTCGAACCTCGAAAACATAAAGGGAAACGTGAACCCCGTATGGGATCGGTACCCCGTCCGGGTGGTATGCGTGGAATTGATTTTCCTTCGCACCGAATGAGCGACCGGGCATGATGGCGTATGAGAACCTAATGACCGGAATTGCGAGTTCCGTTTTCGAGCGGTCGATCGGTGTTTGCGTTACCGATTGGTCGTGATTTGTGCTATGGCGACCGGAAATTGGTGGTAATATTTTTGGGACGAATCAAAGGAAGCGGATGGGCGCCCGTTTCAGACAGAAAGGCAAGCGATACAATGAGCCATGTTTTAGGGCTTGTTACGATGATGAATGGTCGCTAAAGCAAAAGGGAACAAACGCACGGACGCCCTGGACGCATATTCCATGCACGAACTTTTGCGTGCCGCCAGCTGTAGCCGCCCATTGATAAGCTGTTTTATGGGGTCAATAAATTGATAAGCAATTTTATTAAGCGCACCGGAAGTTGCTTGTATGTCTATTTGTTAGTGTGTAATAGCAACTAACAACACCAGCATCGTGCCAGGAAACGATTTGTAGCTTGCAACAAATGAGAATTTTTCTTTCCGGCAGTGAGTTATTAATCTTTTTGCAATCAATAAGCTGTAATGAAATTTCGCCGATACGGGAAAGAAAAATTGTGTGCAACTAATTTTATGCACATCTTTAATCTTATCCTGAACAATAAATCAGCTGTAAGATAAGAAATAGCAAAAATATAAATCTCATTTTGGATTTTCTTTTTTTACATTTTACATGAGCCCAGCATTTCCTTAACCTGAGAATATAAAACAAAAGCATAAATTCTACTCCATTGAATAAAAAAGGAAATTCTTCATGCAAGAATGTGGTAATATGCTTAAACGGTACAAGAACGCTGTAAAGCAAAGCGGAACGAAGAAACAAAACAAAAAAAAAACACATTAGTGCCGATGCAAAAACACGAAATAAGTTTCCATAATTTGAAGGGAAAAGCAGCAACGGGAAACACTTTGCCAACCGGAAGTGCACTCTACCGTAGCAGTTGCAGTGCAACAGTGCTGGAGTGCTGGCTGGGCTCTTTGTTACACTTTGCCGTCGGTGAAATTCGGCAGCGCAAGAAACAAAAAAAAGGGCTGAATACCACAATGCTGGTAGATAGTGTGGATCACAAACCCCATGGCCACACACACCGTGTAGTGAAAGGAAGCCAAGGAACAAAGCCAACATCTTGATATCTTTGTAAAATTTGCCTTTCTGCGTTGAGCAGGAAGGATGTAGCAACGAAATATTGCGGCTTTTTTTTTCACTTTAGCTTCGGTGAACTTTTTTGGATCGCTTTTTTTTGCTGTTGGAGGGTGGAAAATGATGGAAAATGTGATGTGATGAAAAGCAATACAGGAAAGTACTCTTTTGATGTTAAACTGTCGTGGGGCTGTAGAGAGTGCTCAGTTTAATGCTGCTCGAACGCGTACGCGTTTACCGGAAGGTTTGGTTAAGAGTTTCTCACTTGAGAGACACTTCGTTGGAGGATCTCGTAAAATGGTTGTAGGTTGCTCGTTTATGAATTTGGGAATCTTTGCTTTAAAGGGTTAATATGATTATGTGATACATAATTATACAAGTCCTACGAAATAAAATTGATTTAAGATAACTTTTTGTAATAACAACATGAGGGGTCAATTGTGTTTCAATTGAACAAGCTTTTCTGACCAAAAAACTAAAATCATCTGTTCGTCCGTCACGTTTCGATCATTTTTATTGCATACACAATCAGCTTGTCCAATAAAACAACCAAACAGCATTCGCTGTGTACACTCGAAAATTGTTTCCCCGTAATCCATTAGTGTAAAACTTTCAATTTCCCTTCGTTTTTATTTCCGATTGTTGAATTATCGCTTCCAACATAGCCTGGGAAACCGTGAGAAACGAATCACCATCAACCGGTGAGCAATCGGCGCAAAAGTCACAACCGGTTGTTATCCCAATCAATTGAACTGTAAAATTGTAAATTGAACAACAATCGCAGCAAAAAGCAATGATCGATTGAACGATCAGATATTTTACGTGGAATATGGAACAGATAAAAAGCACACCATAGCCCACGGCCGAAAGTCATACGTAGACCAGACGATGGAGGCGCCTGGTAGGCGGTGTGGGTACCACGTTGACAAATGAGGCAGAAGCCAGCCTGCTGTTCGTCAGCATCGGTTAGATGGGCCGTAGGAAATGAAGTTGATAAATTGCAAAATTATCCTTCCGGTGTTCTTTCTCGTGCAAACGCATGCTGGATACAGATGGGACGGAACATTTTGTTTTACTTAACCCAAGCGTGACAGGTAGCGCTAGGGATGCCAAATCAAAAAACAAAATGAATCATAATTATTCAATCGGAAGCTATTCTTGAGAGAAAAACCCAAAAATCGCAACGAATATTACGTAAAGATTGAACTAATGTTAAATCACATAAATGATTCCAGTAAATTATACAACTCACTGTAAAGTATGTCGTAAACAAATTCATATACAGATTCCCTCTTCATACACTGCCTTTTGTGATTATTCATTCGGTCTTTGCCCTTTTTGTAACCGCTATGGGCGATGTCTTTTTGGACCAGTTTTTTTTAAGGCACCAAGGATTATGACACTCACTGGGCGCTGATTAATTAATCAACCGTTCTACTATAACGCGTCCCAATACTGGTGACAAAAACTATCAAAATGAAACTATCGCTAGCGCGTTGGGAAAACAAAAGCTGTTAAGAGAGAAACTGGCAAACCATTCTACCATGGCACGAAGCCGGTAGTGACGAAGAGCAAAATAAAAACTAAAGACACACTATTGCACAGTTTATTTATTTCCCTGCTGTCAAACGTCAAGTGACACTTCTTCCGGTCTGGCACCTTCCATTTGCAGTGGTTTTTCAGTTCCTGTCTCGTCATCGGGTGTCACCGATGGGGTCGTGGGCACGCTACCACCGTTCATTGTTCGCCATTTCCATCATAGCGTTTGGCGAAGTTTTTTTTGCTTTCTTTTTGTATGTGGCACTATATTTGAACGCCTGTTTTTTCACGCCATGCATCATCAATGGGAAATTGTTTTTCCCTGGTTATTTGACACAAATCGCTCGCGGTGCATTGTACTCTCTTATCCTTAATCCAAACCCCGGAACGGGGATGGCCGGGTAGCTTGGTTCTTTTTTTTCCCCAGACATAGTATCCTACCGGAAAGAGATAGCCAAACCAGAGAGGGACAACAATTGGCAAATCGAAACCTCCGAAAATGAGATTCGACAAGAGAAACCCCAAAACCCGGTGGCACATCGTGGTGACATCGTGCGACAATCGACGGGTGCACAATTGGTAGTGTGGGTCGAAAATCGGGCAACAACAAAATGGTGGCAACACTGAAGAATGTATAAATTAAGCTTCACACTAAAGTGACTTTAGCTGGAGTTTTTTTTTGTTGCTGTATTTTGTTCAAAAGAATCGCGCTCTATTTTTCAAATATTAATACCATTATTTTCACGCTGGTGGCGCTCGGGGCGATTCTCTAAACTCCAAGACAATGGAACGCGACCATAATAATTCGTGGCGAGATGGATAGTTTTTTGTGTGTTTCTTTCAAGATCCTTTTCCAAATGTTGGGTTAAACTTATGAAGGAAAACATAAGAATGGTAATAAATTTAACAGCAAACGAAGGGTCGTGTTTTATTGTTCTCATTCCGGACAGTGGAGCTTTTGTTTTGAGAGGGACTGCTGTTGGAATGGGAGCATCTTTATGGGCTAATAACTTTGGAAAATGGCTCATTAAGCATTGGTGAAAATATTTCTTTAAATTAGCAAATATTAAAGAGCATCATTAGTGAAGTGTAAAGTAACGTGTATTTAAGAAAGTTCCTCCTAATAACTCCTCTCAAATGGTTTTTGGAAGATAAATATAAATAAAGTGTAAACCCCAAAACACCACCTAAGATGAGACAAAATGAAGATCGACTACACGTACAAACAGTATCCTCACGATAGTGGGAAAAGAAAAATAATTCTTACGGATATTACCACACAGCAGGGCACATTCTACCTTCCGTTGTAGTAAAACTTTGTAAATGTGAGCATAACGGATGGCTGCCGGTGTGAAGTTCGTGTAAACATTCTCATCTGTGTGGCCCTTCCAAGCGGCATAGCGCGCTAGGATGAAGTTTAAACTGGAAGTGTACCCAAGAAGCTAACGAGCTTAGCCCGGCTTATCGTCACTAGGAAAATGGTGTCCGCTCTTACCCAACGAACGTAACGCACAAGGGATAGCGTAAAAGTGTAAGCACCCGAGCGCTTCCTGGCGGCGGTTCCACACACTAACTTTTACGCTCCCGACAATGAAACGTTAACGGAGCGTAAAATCCTAAACAAATAGTGTCCCATGATGGAAAGTACCGGCCGTCCGTAGTGGATGAGCACTTCGGGCGAGCTGTCCCGCTTAACGCTTGATTGGAGAACCACCATAGCCACCGAAAGACAACTGCCGGAAGTGGAACTGAGCGGGAAACTTTAGCAGGAACTCGACGATACGACGCAGGAAGTGGACCAATTTTTCTTCACACGCAAAGACGCTGCCCGCCTGGTACGGGTTACCGTTTGGGGAAGATTTTCCTTTGTCCTTTGTCGGGTTAGTTTTGGCTTCCTTTTGCTCCGTAGCGTGTGTGTGTCATCCTTCTCATGCCGGTCGCTAGCTTCGTGTGCGTATAGATGCATTGTTGTTTTTTTGTCGCCTTTCTTTGTCACGCCACACATACACATCACTACCACCACAATCATGCGCAGTATTGTTTCGCCGTCAAGCGCCAACGGAATGTGGAGTGAAAGTGTCGCTTTTCCTTTCAAGCACAGAAGCTACTGTTGTGCGATGCGGGAATGCGTTCTGGTTGACGTTGGCTGGAAAGGTAACGTCCAAGACGTTTTTATTGAAATGGCTATGAATCGAGAGCAGCAAAGCGGAGGGGCTTTCATAACCAGTTCTGTGTTTTCGTTCTGCTGCTCTGCTAGAAAGCTACTGCCTTTTTTTCTTATCATGCGATAAATTTATATCTGCCAACCGTATGAGCTTTTCCGGTTGTTTTTTGAGGTTAAAGCAATCATCTTCTCCCATCTGCGTTCCGAGAAAGTTTGTTTTTTTTTTGCAGGAATTCCACTGTGCTCGGAGCTTTTCATCAAAAGATCTACCTCGGTCACGCGGTCACAAACAGCGGGAACGCTCCAGGTAATGGCAATGCGGTAGATCAAGTGCACAAAGGCAGAACAGAACACAATCGGGCAGCCCGATTGCCTAAAGGTAAACGAAACAAGACTTTTGCTTGCGACGGTGGTTATCTCACGCTACCGGACGATGCATGGAAAGCAGGTCTGGCCACTGAGAAGGATTGCAATGGCTTAGGATACGAGTAGGGTTGCGGTTCAACCCGTGCCGGTTGAATGACATTCGATCCGACTTCTATTGTGCTCCCGATAGCTCCTTTCCTTTTGCTGCTTTTTAGCTTCAGAACTACATCAACATTATCCTTCCTGCCGGATCCTGCACGCTGTATGATACGGCGGGGTTTTCTCGTACCTCGGACGATGAGTAATGGCAAAAAAGCACCGAAGAAGGAAACATGAAGGACGCAACTCATCTGATGGATAGCAATATCGCAACAAAACCGCTCGAACATGCTGTCATTAGCTGTCAGGGGCAGCGTCAAACTCAAGAAATCTGCCCAAGCTGGTGAAATGTTTGGCCGGAGCGAGCCAACTTCAGTTGGGTGGGAAAATCAATCATCGGCATGCATCTCATCTTTCGAAACGTCGAGACGTACACATACGTGAAGGGGGAGGGGAAAAAGCAGGAGACAATGGAGGTGGATGAAAGATTTCATCTCGTCACTTCTGCACGCAAGTCGCTCGAAATGGTCCGCGAAGTGAAATGTCGAAGAAGCGTTGCAGAAAATATTGAATAATTGGGTCAGAATAAAATCAATACTCTACACACACAGAGCGCTTTGTTTGGGGCCGGCATTTTGTTCGTCGTGGTGGTGGTGGATTTGTTTTAGCGTTCCTGTTAATTCTGTCGGGAATTCTAGAAATTTTTAACGAGAGTGGAAAACTTTTTATTGTGGAAAAAATTGCTGCTGCAGTTGAAAATATCTTTATTGACATTTAATTCCAGCAGCACTCGATACGGCATTCATGTTTGAAACATTTTCCAGCCATTCTCGTGCCTTGCAAACACATGTTATGGCTGCCGGCAGTTAAGCAGGCAGCTTCGAGGCAAGGCACAGAAATATTATAATCCTGTTTAAAAGCAACTAAGACGATCGAAACAAAGTACAAAACGGCCACAACACATAGCAGCTTCTCCCGCTCTCGTGGGTGTGAAACCTATCGCAGTGGATGCAGACGGTAGAAAATAAGCATCGGATTAAATATCAAATGAATATTTTATGCACAACACTTTAGACGGTTCTCGCGAGACATCGTGGAAACGATCGTGGGAAAATCTGCATAATGTGTCTTGAGCACAATGCATACCATTCCCGGGTCAGCGATACTACGCTGGTGACGATTGTCCGAAACGCTAGTGGGTCCGCTACCTTGGAGAAATTCACCCGAGACGTCTCCAAGTGTCGGATTTCAATTAAATCTTCAACGAAAAGTGCTGATCTGCATTGTGGTCCGGGTTTTTTCATTCCATTTTGTTCTGGATTTGGGTGAAGGAATGAAATGCAAATTCCCCAAAGCATTATATGATGCATGATCGTGAGAATTTGCTGAAGAGCAATCCATTTGTTCGATATTGTTTTTTACGATAAATTTAAGTAGCTAAATGGACTCTAAGCTAAAACCAAGACAAGAAAAATATTCTAACAAAACGACGAAAAACCCCTTCATATTACAAAAAAATAAGCAAATTTAAACATTCTTTATCCGGTGGATGTTTCTGATCTTGGAATTCCGGATGAATGAAAATTGTCGGAAATAAAATGGTTTGCTAGGAAAAGAATACTGATGCAGGACTCCTTTTTCCTTACAAGAACGTAAGAATTTGGTTGCTATTCTTTCAGAATAAAAAAATGGGAAAAAGGAAACGCAATAACACCAACGCTTTTACTTCTCGATTGTATGCAAAAGAATGGATGTAAGGTTTGCATTCAGCATTATCCTGCTGATGCAAGAACTTCTGTTTTTTTTGTACTTCCATGCAACCACCTCCTGGTTCATGTCTTCTGATAGCAATCTTGCTCTTCATCTTCCCCTTCTGCCACGCCGTTACCATTTCCCGGATGTGACCTTCACGATGACAAACGAGCTCGGCAAACTGCGGATTGCGGAGTTGAATGAAGGCAAATGGAAAATACAACACAAAAAA
>KI424218.1:10957-24715 GCA_000473375.1 Anopheles culicifacies
AAAAGCTACTATTTTTACTCAAATAAATTGTCCTAAATGATTAAATTTTCCTATTTTTCCCCCAAAGGAAACAGTCCATTTTACATTGAAACACCCTGTGTATTTATCTTTATTATAAGGAGAAGTTGTAAAATTATGAATCTCCCAATGTCTGTGTAAAATGTCCAAAAAGGATAAGCACAAACTCCCATAGTCCTTGGACAGGCTGCTCTATTCAAAAATTCAATTGCCTTTACGGGAGCGATACCACTTCCCGCTGGAACGAGGCCCAGCAACCCAGCATAGTATCAGCCCGTATCAGGTGCTACCATTTTCCAGTATCAATCCGTACGGCACAACTAGCACAACTAGATCTCGCGTCCGGTTTGGTTTTTCAGTTTTCAACAACAAAAAAACAAACCAAGTGCCTCTGGCACATTCAATTGCTGTAAAATCATCACTTCAAACCTGGGGATTTCGTATCGAGTACACGCGCGGAACCGATGTACTCCAAACGTTATTGTAGCCGATTTTCCCTAACTTCAACATCCTCCATTCAAAACTCCGTGAGGGAAGGGAACGCGCCTCAATTAGAGTACGAAAAATTAATCCAATCACGGTGAAAAACGGTGGTGCCTGTGAGTGAAAGGAAACATTGGAAAACAAAAACGTAGTGAAATTTGTGAAAAATTTACATCGAAAATCACTCCAGCTGGGTGGCGAGTTTTCCTCGGCTAGCATAACCTGGAAACGGTGGTTCGATTGAAGTGGCTACGAGCTGGTGAATGTGAAGGACCTGCCGTACCAAACAATGAAACAAGTGAAGTGATTTCTCAGTGTGGAATTAATACGATTTACCTCCCTCCCTCGAGCGAAAGAAACCGCCCACAGCATAAAAGAGTGAACCCGGGTGGGAGGAAAAATAAAAACAAAAACCCACACACACACACTAGAACCGAAATTCGTTATACCGACTAAAATAGTCAAACTTTCGGGGTACGGCGTTCGGCCACCGCTCCACCATGGATGAAGTGCACGAAAAGATGAAGAATTTTTTAATTAATTCCGACACGAGTGGCATCGAGTTGGGCGAGTTTCTAGTGAACCGGTACCCTACACCCGTCGCGCCGTATCTTGCCCTGCTGCCACCGGGCAGCGGTCACTGGGTACGCCAACGTTTGGCAAACCGGTGGAAAACGGTACCGCTTTTGGTGCTTCTGGTCCTGCTCATCGGCACCACCCTACTCACCGGAGGGACCAACCACACGCCGATGGGAGTTCGACGGTGGCCACTGCTGGCAACGTTATTTGCAAATGAAGATGTAAATGAGAAATGGAATTAATTTCGCGTAATGAACGCTTTCCGCGAGTTTACATATTTTCGTTGACTGGTTCATGTTTTTTTTTTTCGTCTTCTGTTTGAAGTGCATCTCGGACTCCCCAAGCGTTGCCCCTTGGAGCAAAACATCAAAACGATTCCCTTATTTCTCTCTCTCTCGTTTATTTGCAGTGCATACTCACTATGCCAGCGCAGTTGCAGAAAGCGTTCCGACCACCGGAAAGTTGTGGCTTCTGTCGGGCAGTGCATGGAACCGTTCCACGGTTGTCTAACGTAAGCCCGGCCGACTTTGCCCGTGACTATGCGTACCGTGGTGGACCGGTTATTGTGACGGATGCCACTACTAACTGGACTGCAATGGAACGCTTTGACTATTGGTTCTTCAAGCGTGTGTACGAGACGCACGGGAATGGACCGAAAGCGGAACGCTGCCAGTTTTTCCCGTATCAGACAGGGTTCCGGGACATTCGGGAGGCATTGTCATTGCCGGAATCGCGCGTTCGCTACGACCCGGGCACGGAACCGTGGTACTTTGGATGGAGTAACTGTGATCCGGCAATAGTACGGGTGTTGCGAGAGCATTATCAGCGTCCATACTTTCTACCCACTGACTCGGAAAACAGTGCCATCGATTGGGTGTTTATGGGTGGTCCAGGTCTTGGAGCTCACATGCATGTAAGTAGCTCAATATATCCACCTTAAAGAGGCTTTCTCCTTTATACTCTCATCGTTTTTACCCCCCAGGTCGATAATGTCCGTCTTCCTTCTTGGCAATCTCAGCTAAAAGGAGCAAAGGAATGGATTCTTGCCCCACCTCCCGAATGTTTCTATCAGTGCGAATTCCTTTCCGTCGTTGTACAAACCGGAGAAACAAGTACGTAGCTTCAATATTAATAAACAAATATCTTCTACACTCTCCACCATCTCTCGTCTAGTTGTGTTGGACACCAACAAGTGGTACCATAAAACAAATGTACTCCCAGGACCTATCAGCATCACTGTGGGAGCCGAGTACGACTAAGATGTTCTCACTTACCGCGATATGATCGTCGTCCCCGGTGGAAACTCCACAATATCCTCCCGAATTTCCAGATCGTTGTAGAAGCTGACCACGTGCGGTTCATTGTTCCGGAACATGCACGACCCGTTCGCAGACGGTAACCGATGAAACAGTGGATCATCATCATCTATAAAAGCATACCATATTACTTACTCTGCATAACTGTGCGTCTATAAGTGTGGAATAAATCAATAATAAACCATGATTTAAATGTACGTACCACAATTCATCGACCGTCCGATCCATTGTCCATCCTCGCAAATAATTTTCCACGTCGTCTGTTCACCCGTAATCGATGCGATACAATCAAACGTTATCTCCGTACCGGACGGGAAGCCTTCGTCACTGCCCTCGTCTATCTGCTCGCCGTTCTTGTACACCAGCGAGCCATGGATCTTACCCGGTGGACCGCACTCTCGGCCATCGTTTTCGTCCTCGGACGATGTCACATTGTTACCATCTAGCACGATAATCGAACTGCTGTCGTCATCGCGAGATTTGCGCGAGGAAATGTATCCACAGTTGATCGTTTCCGGTGTAAGTGAGCCGAGAGCACAATCTAGAGGGTTGAAGACAATAGGAATGTTAAAAAGCGCCTGAGAAGTGTGAGGAATAAGGATGGCTTACCCATCTGCACGGACGATGCACTTCCCATGCCACTTTCACACTGGATCATCACTGAGCTACCATGAGCAATAGTAAGTCCAGCACGATATCCACCCTGAAATTGAAACCGTTCTTTAATTACCATTATTTAATTAAAAACAGTCAGGAACCATTCATTCATTACGTAACGGAAAAATTAGGCTGTTGGATCCTCCTCGCTATTGTCACGGAGCTTGACTCTAGAGACACACATAATACGTCTCTATACTTTACCATAAAATATAACCGATTAGGTTTTTTCCAAATATCTCTTCTATTTCTGGACCAAATTCTGACCTCTCGAAACAAAATTGACAAAATTCTGGCAGCAAAACTCATGAATCAATGAAACAGTCGGACATCACTATCCTGTCGTAAACAAACAATTCTACAATTTCTTATACGATCAACCCAAAACAAAAAGAACAACTCTAGCATAGAACTGATATAAGAACAATACACAATTTTGAGATACCAACGATCGGTGCAATCATTAGCAATCTTGAGAATAAGGTCCAAGATTTCTAACGCTTTCCCCACAAATATCTTAGATATGGGAACTAAACGAAAGCTGGGTGTCTATAATCTCAAGATCATGAACTAAAGACATAAGGTTCAACATAAACATATTGAGAGAGTAATACACGATAAAAGGAAGGAAGAAGAATCGGCACAAAACAGTTGTACAATATATAAAGAAGGGTTCCTAATATAAAGAAGGGTTCCAATCAGACAAAAAGGTTGTGACAAACTTTTAGATTAAGCCACAAAATATGGTTATGAGAATTACCAAACCTATCAAGCTTAGCTTAGCATATGAACTACATCGACGACGAAACGAATTAAATCATAACACAGGGAGGAATTCCCTCCTCGTCTCCTACCATAGTTACGTAATAAATAGATGTTCCCTTACCTAATATTCCAGTAATAGCCCGGGCCAATTGATGCCCAGGAAATGAAGAATGGCAGACCAGAGAAATGAGACAAAATAACAGTAAGCTTCCTACCTGGTAGATTGCATGCATAATAGGTGGTAATACACAGGGCGCTGGCAAACATTCTGGAAGTGAACTGACCGCCCACTCGCCATTCCAACAGCGTAGATTCGAGGGACCCTGTAAATAGAACACATCCATAAGATCAACTCCTAATACTCTTGCCCATAAATCATAACCAACCCACCTGCGTGTTGTAGCCATGATCACATTGAAAGTTAATCATCTTCCCATTCTCGATCATCTCCATCGGTGTCAGTGAAGCAGTGGTAGGCCGGACCGCATCAATAGTCGTCAGATCAACCGACGCATCGTAGTACTTACCGTGTTCGGTTGACGGTACAAAACAGGGCTCTACAAGTGAAGAAGAATCTGCATAAATAATGCGCTTTTTGTTAAAGCCCCGCTCAACTTCCCGATGTTACTCACTCATACTGCACGTTGGTTTAGTCGGTTTCCAACGACCACGCACACACTTTGCCGTCGCGTTCGGGTTAATGATGTTCGAAACGTAACCCTTCGTGCAGGTCACCCGTACGATCGTCCCAGGACCGAACGTTTCGTTCGGATCCTTGCCCGGGCGTACTATTTCCAGCTGTGCGTACGGTTCACTCGCTAACGGTTCGCACGGTCCCTTAAACTTCACCTTCCGTGCCGGATCCATGCTGTCCACGTCCGTTTGATTCACTGCCTTCCGGTTTGCTTTCTGTCCACGTTTCGTTTCCTCCATCGAGCTGCCCGTATCGCGCGTATCTCGCTTGCGTCTAATAATCTGTGACTGTAGCTTCTCCATCAGTGCAAATGGATCTTCGTCCACTGGCGGTTCCGTTCGATTTCGGCCACGGAACTGTGTCGTGCGATACTGGTTACCCTCATTACGATGACTAGGCGTCACTTCCGAAGCAAACTGCCAGCTCGTATGATACCGGCCAGTCAGTGGCGGTGGGAAATAGTTACTGTAGATATCGTTTTCGTTCAGATGATCCGTTGTGCGATTGTTTTCGGCACTCTCGACGAAATCCAACCGATAGCGTGACTGTTCATTTATATCCGGCACAGTAATCGGTGGTGGAAGTTTCGGTTTCCGTGCCTTCCCTTGCTTACCCTTGTGTGGCCGGGGTCGACGAGTGGCAGATGGGGGAGGAGCAGGCGTTCCAACGAGCTGTCCCATTTCCGTCTCACGTCCATTCTGCATACCACGGTTGCGGCTAACCGGGTCCGACTCCGGATACGAATGCCACCGACCGTCCTGCACGTGTATGTCATCGTGTGTCGGCATCGTCCTTGCCTTATTAAATCCAAGCAAGTTCTGCACATAATTGCGATACTTTGCCTTTATCCGCTCGTAGTACTTGCTGTAAGCTTTCTCCACATCCGAAAGCTCCCGACGTTCGCGTACCATCGCGGTACGGAAAGCGCTTCTCAACATCGCGTTTCGACTCGCCTCAATGCTACGCTTCGCCCGAAATCGTTGAAAGTCTTCAAATGTGTAGTGACGCTTGGAAGGTATCTGACCTCGGTACGGTGCTGCAGCACGCTTCACTATCTCGTGCTGCTGATAAGCGTCATGCTCCTCCAGCTTACGCTGCAGATAGCGATAGTGCTGCTTGAGCTGGTTCGATCGGTGGAACCGTCTGCGAAGATCCAGTGACCGACGACGTCGATTCCAGCGCAACCGAGGATGTTGTCCGGGCGTACAGATCGGTAACTCTGTCGGGCTCCACTTCCCACCGATACAGGTCGCTCCAGGTGGACCCGTTTCAATCACATAACCCTTGTCACACTCGTACATGATTTGCTTGTTGTTGATCACCTTTCGCACGTATGGCCGATAGTCGTACAGACCCATGTTGCCCACAAGCAACACCTTCCCATTGGGGATATATCCCGGGAACTGACAGTACACTTCCGTACATTGGGGCATCTCACCCGTCCAGTTACCGAAGGAGCAGATCAGCACGTAGTTGTTCGGATCTGGGATCGGTTTACCACCCGGTGCGGTGAGATTGTAACCATCCTTACACTTAAACCTTGCCCTCATACCATGTTCCGTCTTCGGTGCCAGCACCATACCAAATTTGGGCGGCTTGGGCATGGTCTTACACCGTGCCGGAGCACACCGCGGAATGACGCTCCACGTTCCATTGTTGCACGTCGGCGGTGATAAGGACGAGAACGGAAACTCGTAGTGCTCATCGCAGATCACTTCCAGCACTGTTCCATGTTTCACCTTCGAGCTACTACCACTCGTCGGTACGACGGTTGTCGCATTCACATCAATGTCGAACTCGATCGGAATGACCTGTCCCTGTGAGATAGACGGTACGACACACGGTGCCAAACACTGTGGCAACGGGTATCGCCAACGGCCATCAATCTGACACACGGAGGAGGTATTACCCACCAGCAACATCTCCGGATGGCAGCGGAAGATAATGCTCGCCCCGAGTCCCGTGCCACTTTCGATGTTCTCCAGCCAACCATTGTACAGTGTGCCCGGATGGCCACAGTTGATTTCTAAGAAGCGAGACGATAATTGGGTTAGCTTTGATAGGTGGACTTCTTGAGGAATTTTACGTACCCTTGCACGCCGGAAGCGTTCCAGTCCAGCGCTTGTCGGCACCACATCGACGAGAGCTTTCGCCGACAAGCGTGTAGCCGTAGCGGCACTCGTAACTAACCACGGAGTTGTAGGATGTGCTTGTGTAAATTGCCTTACCATTTCTTGGATTTTCTGGCGATGGACACTGTACCGAAGTGACAACTGAAATATAAAAATTCGGCTTTTATAGTATGTCTTTGAATGATGTGTTGGAGTAAATCTTAAAATAGTCCAAAGGTAATGTCTGTTATACTCCACCTATATATGCAATGTCTCGTAGAACAAAGTAAACAAAGATACTGTATTTTTGCATGTATAACACCACTCTTGTATAACACATAACGAGTCTTTAAGGCACCTAGTTAGATCTACATCAAGATCCTGGGTATAAAAGATGGTGTTATACACGCAAATCTACGAATCTGTTCTACAAACTTAGAACTTTTTTAATTTCTTTCCGATTTTTTCCCCCAAATTTCTTCCAACAAACATGTGAAAAATTAGTAGCAACAGAAAAAAACCAAAACAACCTACACATACATACTACAGGTGAATGAAATAGGAGAAGAAGGTGCTTATTCTACAGTTAACAGCCTCCGGGTGGTGGACGTTGTTAGTTTGAGGAAAAGAGAGAACCGTGCTTCTTAAACAGACCATCTCAAGCTGATGCTTTCTGACTATCTGACTACTAGACACCTAACCTCACATCATCCCGTTTTTTTTGGGTTAATAAACCACTCACACACACCCACAAATGCACCACCGCCAATCGCTAATACCCGTACATATCGCTTCATTTTGTTTAACACCTTCTTCTGCTGTTTCATTGCCTGGTGAAAAAGCGACAAAATAAAAGCTTAACTTGAAAAGCATGTAACAGCAAAAACCCTCTTTTTGCCAAGAATGTAATAAAACTCAAACGACCCACACTCCCACAAAAGAAGAAAAACACAAACGAATAAGCAACGTTTAATGCAACACAAACTTGCCGGAACTCGGAAGAGTGTCGGAAGCAGGTGAACAGGTTAAAGCTTTCCCCCTCCCTCTTCTTCCTTCATTTCCCATTCCCTCTGTCCACCCCGTTTGGCAAAAAAGGGGGAGTTTTTTGTAACAAAATGAAACGAAATGAAACAAGTATTAGAGATTGCGGCAATGAATTTATTCAAGAAATAAACGTCACACTTGAGTACAATTTTAATCGCGTGCCAAGACTTATGTGACAGTTTGATGCGAATCCGTCTTCCGACCCTGCCTCTGGCACCCTGTCAGGGTGGTTGTTTTTTTTTTTTCTTTCAATGAACCATTAAATCTGTTCTCATCTCCTACTCAACATCCTACCCCTTACTAGAGCCACAGACACACGTGTACCGGAACAGATTCTAGTAAATTCAAAGTGACACTCTATTCTACTGTTTTCGCTACGTAAATATTTGCGTTAATATGTATATATATATATTTGTCTCCTCCCAGTGTCCCAATCCGGGTTACCATTTAATACGGCCCATCTATCTCCGGCCCCTGCTAGCGCGCATAACATTCTAACCCCCACAACACGCCACAAAGCAATATAAGAAACGGTGAGTGAATGTGAAATGATCGTGAGAAGCACATCCACGCTCGGTCGTTGGCTAATTTTAAGAGTAATAAATTGTTCGCTGTGTAGTAGCATGATCGCTTCGTAACTCTTTTGCGTGACCCGCTTCTGTACGTGTTCGCATCGCCTCACCTTGCTGCCATGTTTATGCGCTTGCCCTACACACTACTGGGGTAAGTTATGATACTGTGTTGTGGTGCTGGTCATTGTGGTAATGTACGAAAAGCTGTCCGAAAAGCGACACGCGCATATCTGATCAACGTGTGTTGTTAATCGTGCTACGAACGCCTGCCGGACGAGTCATCAAAATCGGTAGGACTTTCGCGTATGTATCATGTCAAGTGTGCCACCAAGTCACACGACTAGTGTGTAATGAGTTTAGAGATGTGATCGTACTGAATCTAGGCCCTATTAAGTACTTGGACCCTTTTTGTTCCAACATGTTTTTTTTTGTTATATTTCCATTAGAGAAGTCTCTAGTCAGCCGCAGGCAGAGCTTAGTAGTTGCAGCATTCAATGTTGGGTGTTAGACGAGAAAAAAAGTGCACGATATGTTAGTACATGCGGTACATGGAACTCAATAACAGGAGATATAGAATATCTTTCTCAAGAAAACCCACATTACTGTCAACAACTCGCAAAGTACTTTTAAGAAAGAAGGTAAGTTACTTACGAACACAGGTCGGTAACTCCTTAGGTGTCCACGAACCATCCGCTTGGCAATAGCGCTCAGCACGTCCAACCAGCTCGTACCCTTCGCCGCAGTGGTACGTTACCTTGCCACCGAACGTGTAACTCTCCCCTGCATGCCATCCGTGGGCAGGATCCGGAGGTTGTCCACAGGAGCGTGCTGGAAGAATATGAACAAAACACGAGAAATTCAACTCCGATGACTTACGTACTTCCTGCGACAACTACTTACGTTCACACGAGATGTCCGGTCCGTACCAGCTTGCCTGTCCATCAACGGCCAAACATTTGGCCCTGGGAAATCCGGCCGTAGCATATCCCGTATGGCAGTGGTACTGTACTGTTGAGTCCAGATCGAAGGTGGCCTGTTCGGGGAGTGCCGAATGTCTCGCGTGCTCAATAGTCGGTGGTTCCAAGCAGTAGACTACCGGAAGAAGGTAAATAAAGTTCACTTCCCATCTCCAACTTCCCTACACAGTGTACTTACTGTTCTGCTTGCACACCGGTTCACTGCCCGCCCAACTACCATCGGCCTGGCAGAGTCGGCTCTGCAATCCAACCACATGATACCCATGGGGACAGGTGTAGGTGGCACGCGATCCAAAATGCTTCCCGGACAGTGTCACCGAACCGAGACTCGGCTGGGCCAGATCCGGACACTCCCGGTCCGGTTTGATGCAGGACATACCGCACGCACCATCGCAGAGACACTTTTTCTTCTTGCTCTTGCAGTCCTCATCCGACGAGCACTTGCGCAAACACTTTTGACCCTGCGGAAGTGGATATTGGATACAGTGGATCGACAACGGTTCACAGGGGTTCACATTCTTACCAGCAGTGTTGCCTGTTCCTCATCCCGTGGACATTCGGTTGAGGGTGAATTCCTTGGATTCTTATACACCCGCCCATCGTCATCTGCTTCGGACGATTCCTCATCCTCGTCCCACTCCGAATCGTTTTCGTCGTCCGCCTCGGTAACGGCTGCGGTCGGGACGCAATACACTAAAGACGCAAGATCAGGGGAATGTAGATATTCAATATAAATATTTCCTCCTTCTTAATGAAGACGAGATACAAGGGATGAATGCAACAGTGTGCAGAATCATTGAAGGCGACGTACTGGCCGCAATCCAACGCTATGTGATCATTGTTGTGTACTCGGTAAAGTTATTACTGAGGTGTACTTATTTTAAGTCGTGCGGTGTTCTTCCTCCCCCCATCCCCATCCCGAATTGTGGAATGCGAAGTTCTAAGGTGAGAATAATAAAATTCCTCAACATTGGCAACTAAATAGCGAACTTGCAAAACTGATCAGCAGATGCTTGTTTACACACTGCTCGGGCCCACTCGTACAGAGCCACACGTGAAAAACATTCTATTTTTGGAGCCCTCAAGAACCTTACGGTTGGTCAACCATCGACACGCCACTCACATACTTTGCTTACTATCGGCCTCAATTATGACAAAACAAAACTCACAATTTCCGCATGTCTCGGCGTTGCATAGCAAAAGGTCATAAGCTGACATTCGGGCGGAGATCGTACGAGCGGAGACGAATGCGCAGATGGTTTCTCGCCTTATCAGTCGCGAATACGAGACCACGGTGCGTAACACTGTCACGCCATCGCGTGTCCCATACGGTGTGACATACCGGGACGCGCTGCTAAAAAAAGCCATCAAACGAAAGAGAAAGAGAGGGTGTGCAGTTTGTGACCGAGCGGCCCAGACACGATGTCTGGTGCAGTCGAAACGGAAACCCAACAGTATTGCGAGCGGGCCCAGACCGGCGCGCGCGTGTACTTCCGTTGGTTGTACGCACCGGCACCGGCATATCGGTGGGAAGAGGTCGCCCGATCGTACGATCGTTTGCGTCTACGCTTGCGATGCCCGAGACTTGTTGGAGCCATTGCACTGGTGGACCGCGATTGCATCTACCAGCTGCTCCGTAGCTGCCGGGGAGCTGCCGAAATTCTGACAGTGCCAAGCGTGTACGCAAGTGTACGTGCACCGGGACAGGGCCGCAACATTTCGCGACCGCAAATCCCGAAATAACCAACCCCCCGGGTGTGGTGAACGTGCAGCAACGTTGCCAGACTGTGACGAAAGCCTATCGTCTCCTCATCGAGCGCACTCACACACACACACATTTGGGCAATTTGGCAGACATCGTGGCTAGACGGTGCAAAGAAAGACGAACCGGCGCACTGCACACAGACACGGCCGATACAGACAGGGCAGACAGTCAGTCAGACGGGCAGAGCAGATCTCAGACAGCAGGACATGTGTGGAGCTGACTGATTCGTTCGTGTTGTTTTGTTGGAGCGACACAGGGTGCGAGACACTTTGTTTGCGCGACACGGTTCGAATTGCATTTGCCGACGAATTTAGTTGAGCGGTTATGACACAGAAATATCTACTTAAGGTTAGTTAACAGATCCTGCGTCGCATGCAGGCGGAGGGGACACGAGACAAGAGAACCAACGTTTGTTCCACGACCGATGACAAATCCGGACCGATTACGTGCACTTACGTTGGATGATTCGTAGAAAAAAACCGGTGGCGGGTTCGTGGTCGGGTGTTTTGCCGCTTACCCTTCTGCCGCGAGCGTTAAGTGCGAGGGCTATTTTTGTAGGGCAAAACGTGTAGCAAAGTGCACGAAAACAAACGCACGCGCTCCCGGTCGATTGGTTTGACCGGAAAGGTCACTAACTCGTTTATTGCCGCCAGGTGAACTGAGCCGTACCGTGGTGGAGTGCACCCGAACCCGGCTCCTGCGATGTGAGGCTCATCGCATGTTTACCGGTTGAATACTTTTTCATGTTGACTTATATAACTTCGGTATACCAAGGATCAGGTCAAAGTAACAGAAAGACAGATTTTTCTTGGAATTATGTACTTTAAGGAATCTTTGCCCAGAAGATCCCCTGATTTAATCTTTAGATTATAAAATTTTCTTCCAAAACTTTTGCAAGCAATTTGTCGAACAAATTAGAAATCCTGGAATTTCTGAGAAATCAAAGAATTTCCAAATAATCCCAAAACTAAGCCTAGAAACACCTTCAACAGCACACCTGATGAAGCAGAAGCGCGACAACAAGATGTAAACATTTCAAAATCAGCTGTCCGGGTCCAGGGACAGGAGACGAGCAGATAGTTGCGAGCGTACACCATCGTGCCCTATCCGGTCAGGATGCCTCGCACGTGAGAGAACACGTGAGAGCCCTTACGTTCGCTCACCCATACACAGGGCAAGTTGAGAGCGGCCCACTTACACACACACACCCATCCAAAACAAAATAAATAAAAAAACCCCAAAACGACCTTCCCGTGTGTCAGCCCGAAGCCCTGCCGAAAGGAAAATGTGACCGATAACGGAGAGCGCTCACTCTGGAATACCTTATCCCCATTTGGAGGACTTTTACGCGAAAATGCGTACAGAAATGGAAATCCCACATCACTTCGGTTTGGGGAGAAAAGAAACGAGAGAGAGGGAGAGAGTGTGGAGAAGGGAAGTAGGTTGAAGAAAGGGACATGTCACAGGATGAAGGAATGTGGAGCTGTAATCTGACTTATTCTGGAATGTCACTTTTTTTTTTGCTGCCCTGATGCCCATTCGGATATGCAAAGGTCATGGCCCTGTTTTGCACTGGGCAGAACTGCGAATGTCTCTGAAGTACTCTTGACACTGACCAACTATTTCCAGTACCCGTGAGCCTTCCGTAACGACCCGCAAGGGTGGACACTTTTAGACCCAAACTGCACGACGATTCCCTTCAGTTAGTAGCCACAGTAGATGCTCAGAAGAAAAAGGCTCACCCGTTTTCACCAATATGGCTGACAGGAGCAGCCAGCAGAGCAGGTTTTTCTTCAGCAGCAACATTTTTCCTTTCGCAAACCGTGTAACACTCGCTAACAAACAAAATAAAACTGCGCGTCCCACAAACTTGCGTACGTCAAGCGATGCACAATTTCATAGGGAAGCCACTTTTGCACTTTTGCACCGTTTATACGCTTAACCACACATGATACAACGGCAGCAGCAGCAAGCGGGATCGATTTTCCACACCAAACGCACAGCTTCCGGAAAAAACACGAGTGCCGCTGCACTGGGCGGGCTGCAGCTTCCACTTGGCAGGGAGTTTTTACCCGTGCCTGAGATCTTTGCTTGATTTTCGCTGCCCTTTTTTGTTGCTTGTTCTCCTTCCTTCCTTTCACGCTTGCTTTCACCGTTTTGACTGCCAAGCTCGGTTGCTTGGCAGACGAGCAGCACACACTACCGAGAGCACTTCCACTCGCGAACAGTGTCGGGTCGATTCTCACGACGATTTCACAATCGCTCGGTCCCGCGTACTGCCAGGCTGATCCGATCCTGGCTGTGTTGTGCCAGCGCTTCCTGCTTCCGCTTTTCACCACCTTGCCACTCCGCGCGCACGGATGCCAACCCGTTGACGTGCTGGTTTCAATTGAACTGTTTTCATCACTGTTTTGCAGCGCTTATTGTCACAGAGCGATTTTATTTGGCAAGCTAGAGAGAGAGCGAGCTGATCCGTGATATGGTGAAAATCTTGCCCCGCTCACAGAGATAGTGGGGTTTTTTTTAAGTAAATCCACGAGGAGAACGTGAGAAGGGGAGGGCGAGGGTGGCTATATTTTTTTCAATAACTGAGCAAACGCTTCAAAAACGCTTCACCTTGTCAGTTTTATCTGCTGTAATCAGTGTTTTCTCTAAAAGAATACTTTTGTAAGCAGACAAAACTATGTGAAACAGCTAAATTAACGTAAATGATTTTTAAATTACATATATTTCACTAAAAATTCATTAAATTTAGTTGCGTTTGTTATTCGCACGTC
>AXCM01006213.1:0-15911 GCA_000473375.1 Anopheles culicifacies
AACATGGAGAAGAGAAGAAGAGAGCATGTTCTTGATGGGACATGCACGGCAGACGGAACCATGGAAGGCGTCCTGACTGCTCCGGTGCTGGTGCTTGCCTCCGTCAAAAGCACCTTTGGTTGCCCGATGCTCCTCGAAGCCTCAAGGTTTGCTCACTGCTGACCGTTTCTAACGCTCCGGTTCGTCGGTTTAGCCAACGTTGGAATCCCCCGGGATTAGAGATAGGAATAATCACTCCTTTCTAAGAGTTGAAATAGAGTATGGAGGGGTGGCAGAGGAGACAGTGGCGCCAGTCTCTGAACGGGCAGGATCGAGGTTCGAATTCCATTCGGGCTGTTCCCCCGAACGCTGCACTGACTATCCTGGTAACGTCAAGCCACGAAATCCAGAAAAGGCAGGCCGAGACCTCTCGAGGTTGCAGAGCCACAGCAGAATAAGAAAGAGTGATTAGAAGGATTTGAATCCTCGTCTCACTCTTGAGAGATTCATGAAAAAAATATTAGTCTATACCAATCCTTTAATCACTCTTACGCCTCAACTCACTCTCACTCTAACGACTCACTCCTTTTGGTTTCAACTTACTCTTACTCTCTGCCAATACTAATTACTCACTTTTGTTTTGGTTTCAATTAGCTCAATAAGAGTGAGTAAAGTGTTTTGTTGGATACAATGAGTGAGGGTCATAAAAACTCCATATAAACTCTTTTCAAGTATTAAACTCACTCACTCACTCTTACCCGGTGTGCAAATCTCTAGTTCCTATCCTATCGTACAATACGTAGCCAGTGGCGGATCAAGCTCTGTGGAGGCCCCATGCGGAATGGCAGTTGAGGCCCGCAACATCCTTTATCTTTTATCAAAAGGTGGGGAGGGGGGGCTCCGATGAACGACGAGCCCCCCTGACCGGCGAGGCCCCAGACGGGCGCCAACTCCGCCCATAGGTTAATCCGCCACTGAACGTAGCTTTAAGACATTTCTATTCTTTAAACGCAAATTCTATCCTTTGGCAGATGAATGTTTGTCGGAACTTCTGGTGAATGAGTCAGAGAACGAGTTCAACACCACCTCCAACCCAAACGCCAGCAGTGGAGCAAGTGCAAAGCGGCTCATCCTTAGCCGTGAGTGTAGTGGCGCTATGTCACTACGCAAACGCTCGTACGGTTACCATCTAACGCATAAGTAAGTAAGCAGGTTAGCGTCACAAGCACACCCCACCAGCTGGCCGCGTTCTTGACCCGCACGCGCGCCCATCTGGACATGCATTAACACACTTCGACACCCTTATCAAACGCTACTTTTGCTCCAGATTGCTCTTCTACATCGTGCTCGGCCGGCAGCGGTTTGCGAATGTGGATCGCAGCTTCGTAGCAGACGGGCAGCGTACCCTTTGCGAGCAGATACTGCGCGAATCGGAACTGATCGCTGGCTTCGATTATCCGGACCTCTTTCGGGACCTGTTCATGGAGCAGGTGTTTCTGTGCGCGTACAGCGATGCACCGTTGGCCGAGTTTACTAACCCGGGCTGGTTGGCGGCGATCGTTAGCTGGCAGAATGGGGAAGGATGCTTCAAGTACTACGCGGACGAGGGGGACGGTGTGATCGGTCCGAACGCACTGACCACACACTGTTCCACACACATGACGGGTGTTGGTGCGGCCGTGCTGGGACTGTTTGCAAGGCTTCAGCTGGTACAGTGAGGATCATCCGGCCACTAATGCCACTAATCTAGTCTACCATCGAGCTGTACACATGTCATCTGTATGGGGTTTTGTCTATATGTGTGTATGAATAAACATATTTATCCGAATCGTACTATTGAATCAGCAAAGGTTGAGGAAGGAACTACCTGAAGAGAGTCATCATTCATATGATTAATAAACCGCAGCCGTAAGTTAATCGTAATTCGATACGTACGAAGCATTAAAGCCACAAAACTTGGACTTGGGTGCTCCCTACGGAACTCCTACCACATACTACAGACACAACCACATATGCAAGCCGCCTTGGGGCACATAACTTTTGCAGGGCTTCATTGCGTCCAAGAAATGCACACTCTATGTGCAGGTCGAGAAATAGGTGGCGTTTAGTCACTCATTTCACTCCGAACTGGGAGCAACGCGTACAAACTGCTTCCCCAGCGCGTGCATCTACGTCTGGAACCTGTTTCGTCTGTACTGGTCTACTTATCTTACGTCTAGTGTTTTACGCTTATCAGTGATTTAAAGTTAAACACACGGCTCTTCTATAGAGTGGCGCTTTTAAAGATATCTCCAAGTGTCACGAGAACGGGCCCAAGGGGGAGTGATAGTGATGAAGCTCCTTCCATCTTAGCTGTGCAATCAAATGGTTGGAAGTGATATAAGACACGTGAAGTAACTTTGAATTCCTCTGCACTGTGATCCACTTCCGGAGTCGCGTGTGCTCTTCATTCAGTTCGAAGTCAATGTCCACTCCACATACCGTTCAAGCTGAACTAAGTCTGCTCAACCGTACAGCTTGATTCACACAACCCTTATTACTATCATCACCATTAGAACTCGTGCATTTCATGATAGCGGGCTGGTGGTGATAGCCACAGCCTGGTGGAGAGATTGATAAAGCAACTCAGTGGTTGGTCTAAACTGGACAGAAAAAACGCATTCGATGAATTAGCCATCGGAACCCCGTTCAGGTTTTTTTTTCTTATTTCCTGTGGAACTTACTCCAAACAAAAAAAGAAAAGAAGCGATAATCAGTACTGCTCCAATCAACTACTGCCTGTGAGACACAAAATGTCCACTGCGGTAGCAAGCGCCGAATCTTGCAGTGTAGGTTGAGTAAACACCGTCGGATCAGTTGTCACCGGCCGTCCGGCAGGTTTGGATCGGTTCCGCACAGCACGACCCAAATGGCGGACCCAACGATACAGACGTTCTGTTGCCACAACCGGATACGATCTCCACCGGCAATCAAGCTGATGTCGGAGTTCGATACGGACGGTTACATCGTGGTGTGTTTAATATCGTCCGTGTTTGGAATAGCTGGTGCCATCTATCAGGTAAACAACAACGGCAACAATAAAAGGGAGAAAGTTCTCAGCCTCGGGACATGCTCTGTACAGCATATATAAAAGAAGCCGCAATGTCAGGAAGCTCCCCAAGTGCGGGTTTTTTGTTTCACGGCCGGAAGAAAACTCGAAACAGAAACACACCGGAGTGCTGTGTGCTTAGAACTATGTGAGCTAAAGGTGTAGCTTTTGTAAAGCCCTATGTTGTTACTTTGTACGAAACCCCTAGCTGAGAGGTCATTCGCTTCATGGGTTTTATCTGGTGTTATCTTCAGGCCTCCATCACGAGATGGCTTGGAGATACTTTTTGTGTTTATCTGGTGCCTCGGGAATAGTGCCAAAATACATGGCCCGAGACAACTGATTCATCACAGCAGTTCTGAGATCACTGCTGGCGATCATATCAGTGATCGTTCCCTGGCTTGTGCATGCCATGCAGCAATTAAAACGTTAGCCCCTTATCACGTTGATAGGCAAGTGTCTTTCGGAAACTCTCCGGTCGATTTTTACTGGTGCGCATTTCCTGTACTCGTCTATTGACTTCACTATCAGCTCATTTCAACTACTTGGTAGAGTTGAAATTAAATAAACAAAAAACAAATTCCATTTAGGAATGTGCTCCTCCTTCGTTCATTTCCTAGCCGTGTGTTTTCGGTTGCGATGTGAGAGCACTCCGCTTGACCTAGGTTACTACGGGTTTTTTGTGTACGGACTCAACTCATCGTTTCTGACATAATCATGCCTAGGCATTTCTCCCAATTAATCCAGATGATCTTCTGGGAGGTTAATTATGACCTCGTAGCAGGGTTTGAGACTAGAAGTTAGCCGGTACATTTGAAGTCTTTGGCGTCATCATACCTTACTTCATCTCCTGCAGATCTGGATCCGGCACGAGGATGGGCCCACACATCATGCCGTACGGCGAAGGCGTGGCGGTGAACTTACGCTATCGAACCAAAACTTGGGCCGACAGATCATTGTCTGGCTGGCGGTAGCCGATCTGTGCGCCTCGTTGGGTGTTTTCCTGCGTTCGGCCCTGTGGAAGTACATCAAGGATGTGCTACCGCCCGATAGCGACGTGGACGATACGACGAACGTCATTTTCTGTGCCGTTTCATCTGCCTGGATACAGTACTTCTACATGTGCACCTGGCTGTGGACACTCTGCTACGCCATCAACGTACGGCGGCAGCTTAGTGGAGCACGGTACGCACTGCGAACGTATCACTATTACGTGTGGAGTATATCGGCACTTTTAACCGGGGTCGGATTGACAGTGCTTTACGTACCAGATGCAGAGTAAGATCATCATCCATAATGTGTCACAACGTTCCCTCACTTACTTCTCTACTTCCCCTAGTTGCCACAACGTACACGACATGACGACGGCATACATGCGCATCCTGCCAAACTATGTGATGACGTACGGACCAATGATAGCCGTGATGGTCGCCAACCCGGTGCTCTACTATCAGGCATCGCGGGAAGTCGACCGACAACTAGTGGCACGCTTCAGCCAAATGTCCAACACCGAACGGGACCTGATGACCAAGTTTAAGCTAAAGTTTTCCCTCATAAATCTCGTATTTTACGTTTGCTGGTTACCGAATCTCGTGAACGGTATCGTACTGTGGACGATGTGGTTCAACCTGCCCTTTTCGATGGTCATAAGCGTGTGGTACATAATGGTGTGTATGGGTTTTGTTGTTTTTTTGTGAAAAGAATTAACTTTATGCGTAATTTTACTTCTATTAGGCCATTACGAATCCACTCCAGGCATTTCTCAATACTCTCGTCTACCAGAAGTGGAATTGCCGATGGCGTTTCCGCCGTCAGGGAAGTTCCGATTCTAGCGCAGAACTAAGAGTAAGTATAGCGTGTCTTATTATAAAGTTACTACGTTCTTCACTAACCTTTTCGTGTCCAACATCCTTCAAACCCTAGCGACGCAACCGTACCTCAATGGTGTGCACTGAAGGAACGCCTTTGTTGCAAGCAAAAACGGAATCACCGTTCGCCTCCAACCTGCAACTGAATCAACCATCCGTCGAGCTGATTCCGACACCGACCCGTAGCATCAACTCCTGCTCGCTCGTATGACGCCGGGTGTGTTACTTAATATGCCGTGTTGGCAACAGCACCACCACCGCTAGGACAAACTTGTTCTACTACGGATCTAGTGAAAGCTTCACGCAGCTACTGTGGCGTAGATGGTTACTCCGGGAAGGTGTGCTCACTTTAGATCCGTTTGAATATCCTACAGCTGGAGATGAGAGCGACAAGTCTAAAGAGGACCCAATGTTTGGAGGAATCAGAATGTTTTATCTTAAGGAGCTATTTTAGTGTAATGAGGGCTTGAAGATAGACAAAAGACACTATGTACCGGTAAGCTTTTTTTATGAAATGTATGTTCGCTTTGCAGCAGCTTATCTCGTAAGTTATCGGTTGAACCGAACATCCAAACGTCTACAGTCGTATAGCGCAAGTTAGTCGGATATGTAAAGTGGATGAAATGAGTGTTTTCAAGCAAAAGCACACATTTTACAGTGATGCAACCAAATAAAAAAAAAAACAAGAAATGCTTTTCTTCTTTAAACTCTAGTAAGTTTATCTTTTTCTTATTATTATTATAGTTCTACTTCCATTATATCGTGTGTCTAGCTTAAAATATACACCACCTTCGCTTGATTACGTCTGCGCTCGTTTACTGATGCGATTCTACCGAACGTCTACGTCTCGCCGGATGCTGTACCTTCGGGGCTCGCATTACTCAACAGAGGTAAAATTGAACTTTTCTTGTTTTGTTACTAATATGTCTTCCCTGAACAGATTACGTACGACGCCTCACGGTCACGATTAACCGGTGAAGAGCAATTAAAATGCGCAGAGCTTAGTGAAGTTAGGATTCAGTCTCCCATGCTGATCAGAGCACTTCCGCTAACTCGAGTCGATTTTTATGTATGCAAATTCGTCCCACGAACTAGTTGCTTTGCTGCAGTTTTAGCTTAATTGTAGCTCACGACACTGAGGTGCATTCACGTCAATAGTTATGACATACGCGTGCACATGAACTGGAACTCGCGACACTTCAATTCAAATTAGTTTCGGTGTTGGAGTTTACGATCGTGCTAAAATGTACCAGCAGAGCTAGAACAGGAAACGGCTTCTAAACCAATGAATGGTAAAGCGTCCATTTGCTATAGTTTTTCTTTTAACTTTACAGCACAAAAACTGCCACAATATAGCTAGCATTACACAGAGAATGCTAGCGTAGAAGATGCCAAATCAAATTCTAACCAGAACCTATGAAGGGAGTAGTCAGTTTGATCGGAAAGGATTTTTTTTTCTATTCAAAATCCTTTTCTCCTATCCTGACACTGATCTTCGTTCGGATTTGAGTGCCCTTTTGTTTAAACGTTTGATTTTTACAACAGCTTCTACACTCCCCCCAACTTCTAGTAACCCGAACGGGTGCGAGAAGTCTTCGTAAAGTACTGCTTCTCACCCCGATCTAATCCACGATCGTGTGATCGTTCGCGGTGATCGCGCAATACACTACCACCGCTTGCACTGCCAGGATGGTACGTGGGTGATCCTTCCGCCAACAGATGATGATGGTGCTTTTCCCGGTGCGAGGATGATACGGACATGGACGGTAGATCGCCGTCATTGTCACCGTTCTGGTGGGATAGCAGTTTGCTTGCCTTTTCCTCCTCCCGGCGTAACCGTTTATCCGTAAGGAGCGATTCCTCCGGATTGCGCTCCTGCTGAAAGAGAGGAACAAACATCGAAGGTTAATACCATTGCTTTTTAGCAGTTTCACAAAAGGGGAAGAAGATCGATGTACCCGTTTGCGGCCCAGCTTACGCTCCTTGCGTAATTCCTTCTCTTCATCAGTCTTGTCGCGCTTTTCCTTCGTTTTGCTGCTGCGCTCCTTCTTTGATTCGGACAAGAGTTGCTGATTGGAGCGGCTGATACCGTCGTCGTGTTTGCTCTAAGATCCGGCCGTGAGGAAGTGGGAGTTTAAAAAAACGGTATCCGGAGGAAAAGCGGAAAATACCAGTTAATTACATTCCATTTGCGGGAAGTTCACCATCGCCATACTTGTCGATTAATATATGTAGGGGTTTATTTTTTTGTTTTGTCTCGTTCGCAACCGATCAGTAGCAACAGGTTTGACTGTATGATTCGTCCTAGCCCATAGGTCACATTGGTGAGCAGGACACCTAATAAGATGATTAGCAGTGGTGGTACCATATTTCCCAACAATTTCCCAGTATCTTCACTAGACCAATGAAGGTCATTGCGAATTGAATTTAGCCCCCCTCGAAGTTACCTCTTCAGTGGTAGCACACATACACGCATACACACAAACAAAATTGAAATGAAATTGGTGTGAAAAGGGTTTTACACGCGTATACATACCTCGAATGTTTTGGGAGTGGGGAGAACTCTGTACTACAAAATGCCACAAGATACCACACAACGACTCTCCGATATTGACAGAAGTATGCACTTTTCTGACCGGGAAAATTATACAGCCCGCCGTCACTTTACGGGACACTGAACAATTACGCGCACCAAGAACCATTACACAAGAGAAATGACTTCCTGCTCACTCGCTCTCTCTCTCTCAGTGCGCTTACTTGCCATGCAGCGATGCCATTCCTGTCGAGGCTTTTGCCAAGGTTCCATCCGCCGATCAGTTGAACTCCGCATTTCCGCTCCCATTGTAGAATGTAGCTTGCGTTGTAACTTCATGCAAAATCCCCACAACATTTGCGAACTGAGGTCCAAACCATTCATGGACAGATGTTGCAGTACTCCAGGCGTGCAGCGTACACAAAGCCTCACTAACTAGGCGGCAATTAAAACCCCTCCTTCCCTCGGACTAACAACGAGGATGGGGTATGAAAGAAATCGTTCGAAACAGTGTCCATCCAAATGTGTGTTCGCTTGTCCTGCAAGAATGAGACAGCAGCACCATCTATGCATGTGTGTGCGTGTGTGAAGGAATTGTGTCCCGGGAGAGCACACGCGCCGGGTTTAAGGCATTCCGGTGTAATCAAAACATCACAGGCACAGGTACGAAACAGCTGCCATCACAATACGTGGCTGGGAGTGTTGCTCTTTTGCTGATCATTTTCCTTTGTTCCTTGCCTTCCTGGTGCACCTTTCGAGTTTGCGAAGAGACCGGGCCGTTACCGACCGTTTGACACCTCCAGTATACTAACCTTCGAGGAGCTAGAGCCTTCCAGCTTGCGGCGTTTCATCTCTGTGTGGGGGAAAATGAGGTTTGTTAGTCATTGATTGTGGGGAAAGCCGTGGTGATTGCTAGACATTACGCACCTCTATCATGTTCGGGTGGATCCTGGCTACGTCGTGTACTGCTGCTGTGCTGCTGCTCATTGCTGGAATTGGACACCGAGCTTAGATCCCTTTCGCTGCGATCCCTTGGCGCTAGATCTCTTTCACTGGTTCTCGATTCACGTTCGTGGTCGTAATGATCTTTTGATTGAAAAAAAGAAAATTACGATTGAAGGATTATTCTCATTTTTTTTTTCCTCTCTTTTCCTTCCATATGTGATGTGGCAGTATATGACGCTCGCTTACCTCGCTTATCCCTTCGCTTCTCCTTCTCTCGCTTACGATCCGTAGCAAGTGCCGCCATGGCAGCGGCCGCTTCCTCACGCTCTCGTTCTTTCTCCCTTGCACGCTCCTCCCGCTTGATCTCCTTCGAGGACTTTTCACGCGCCATCGAAACAGACGATTCGCGCGCCGCCGATGAGGAACCAGCGTTATCGCGCGAGACGGAAGAAGCTGTGGATGATGGTTCCTTCTTTACCACGTCGATACTGCGATGATGGTCGCTACCACTGCTACCATTTGCCGTTGCACCTGCGGAACTGGACGAAGAGGATATTGAGTTTCCACCTGCTGTGCCACTGATTGTACCGTTGCCGATCGATGATCCGGAATTGCTGCTTCCGCCTCCTGCTGCCTGTCTCGTGTTTTGTCCACCTGGATCATAGAACAATAGTGAACACACAGAGGTCAACGTTTTGCTACCTAAAAAAGCGAACATTCGCGTATCTCACCTTTGGTATCATTACCATTGACTGAAGATTTCGTACTCTGCTGCTGCTGTTGCTGTTGCTGCTGATCGACTGCCGTAGCTGTCGGCGCGGTAGTAGCGGCCGATTTAAACGTCTTTTCCGGTACTTGATGAAAGTCGGATTCCAGCATCATCTGGCCCGCCTTTGCCTTCAGCTGACCGATGTAGCTCGATGCCAGTACGAACAGATCCTGCCGCTGGTTCTTCTCCTCCTCGCGCACCTTCTCTACCTTCTTCTCGAGGATTTGCGATAGCTTGGTCAGCACCGGAAAATGGGGCAGAATGCGCATCAGAATGATGAGCGAGTTGCGGATCTGCATGTAGTCCTTCGAGTCCAGACAGAACACCATCGCTTTGGTGATCTTGTAGTGCCATTTGTGGCACACGTGCCTATAGTTTTCGTAGTTCACATGATCGATCGCCTCCGAGTACTGGTTGCTGACGCGGAACTTGGTAACGAAGCCCGGATAGTTGGCACACTCCTTGTTAAACGTTGCCTCATCCGAATGCCAACGCATTACCGTTTCCAGCATCGCGCACAGAAACCGGCCGTAACGGGTCGCTTCGTTCTCTGTGCAGGACGTCACCGAGTACGTGATGTCGCAGAATATCTATGGAGGTGAGGAGATGAATCTCTGTTAGAAAGGATGTTTTGTGTTACGCGCCTACGACACACCGGCAACGCACCCGATCATAACAAAGCAGGGTGGAAAAGTTGGCCGTCTTCAGGTTGTGGATGGTGTGCACAAACTTTGCACAGTAGATTGCATCCAGCGCGGTAAACGTGCAGCGTGGAAACAGGCACAACTGCAGGAACTGGGTGATCGTTTCATTTTTGGCCGATTTTGCCGACCGCGACAGGAACCAAAAGTCTTTCTCGTTTGCCAACCGATGCATGATTTTATCCACGTGCTCCTGCTGCTTCTTTCGCTCGTCCTGCAGCTTGTCCATCAGTGCGACATACCGTTCCTGTTCCTTCTTGTTTTTCGATGCGTTTTGATCCTTCGAATCCATTACGGCCATGGAGAGTTGCTTGAGTTTGCTGATTTCACGCTGGTAGCTCTCCATCGGCACCTGCAAATCGTACATCGACAGGGACCAAAAGCTGACCAGAAACTGGGGACTGATGTCTTCCCAAATCTTCGGCGGATGCAGCGGGCGAACTGATTCAATCACCGGATTCATGACATGTGCCGTCGCCTCCAGGTATTTGGCCATCTTCTGCGAGGTCGATAGCTTTTTCCCGTTTGGTTCCGCTTTACGCAACTGGTCATATTTTTGCTGCAAAGAAAAGAACGACTCAATAAATGCTGTTCTCCGTTTCACTTTCCTTGTCCGAATGTTCGTCTCTTACATTGATCGCATGGGAAAACATTGGACGCGCCAAGAAAAATGCCACATCCGAGTGTATGTGATACTTCTGCAGCATATTGTGTATGGTCGGTAACCGCTCGACGTACTCCTCCACCGAATACGTCGATCCGAGGAACGTGCCAAACTGGACAAGCGTGTCCTGACACTGATCGTACAGTTTGCCCACCAACTTCAGATGACTTTGGGCGGTTTCGCGATAGATAACGCAATGTTTCTGTTGCGCTATCAGCAGACACAGAGCGACGGCAAGATCGTTGCTGGCGAGTGCTTCCTTTAGGCGCTGCGAAGATTTCTTCGTGTTGCGCACCTGGCTAAAGTAACCTGCCTCACCGCGCAGCAACTCTCCGCCACACATTGCCTGTAGCTGCTCGTTCGTCATCTCTTCGGCCGCCTCGATACCGGCCATCTTCTGTACGACCTCCTTCAGAATAAGCAGATCGAGGCTCTTGTGTGACTTGAGCTGGTTTGCCACGTACTGCAGCAGACCGCTCAGCTCGATGTTATACTTCTTGTAGATGGCTCCGCAGAAGTTGGCCAAACTTTGCAACCACAGCGAGATGCTGGTACCGTCGTTCTGCATCGGATTCCGATCAACCTGCTCGAGGGCTTCGATAAGACAGTAACCGAGAACGTCGTAGGAAAGGGACGTGAGATACTTTAGTGAATCCACGACCGGTGCAATAAGATTGTCATAGATCTGTATTTGCAGGAGAATCTACAGAGAAGTGGAAAACAAATGCACATGGATAAGCTGCTGGAGACCCGCGAGTCGAACATTCCACACTTACGTATTCGAACAGGAACCCAGGTGAACAGTGGCTCAGCTTGCCAATCAATCTGCCCACCGGTTTGCTATTCTCCTTGCTAACCCGTTTCATTAGCGCTTTGATCTGCTTCTGGGCGGTACCGCGCCGATAGATCAACTGTGGCTGCAGCTGAAATGTGTCGTTCTTCCAGCGTGCATACAAACTGTACCGATACTGATACGGATACAGCTTTACGATGGACCAAATTTCTTCCGCCACGCAACAGTTACAATCCATGTACGCCAATGCAGGCAGCACGGACGAATCGAGCAGCGATAGAATGTCGTAGTAAAGCTGCTCATGCTCCGTCAACGTAATGCCCGGCGTCGGTGGATTTAGCGGATCCACATTCATGTCGGTTAGGATGACGCGCATCAAACGTAGCAGCTTGTACAGCAGTACCGAATCGTAGTGCAGCGATGGCCCGAGGGCGGTAAACATCGGGAATGCATGTAGCCGAAGCTTGGTCAGCGTCGTTACCGGTGGAGGTGCCAGCTTGTTCAGCACGCCAAACGTCGAAATGGCGCGCCCCTTTATATTAGCCGGCAGGGCACACTTGAGCCGATAAACCGGCTCAATGATCATATGCAGCAACCGGCACAATGCTTGCGCGATCGGTTCATGCACCATGACCGACTGTTCTGGCAGCTTGCGAATCAGCTGCTGGGCCGTGTTCCAATCGCCAATCATTAGCATTGCCTCGCAAAGACCCCACTTCTGGTTGAGTGCATACTTTTCCGGTGCCGTTTCAAATTCGGGCTCCTGTTCCGGCTCCTTGTCCTTGTTGGTAAGGATCACGTTGAGCTTACGCACATACTCTTTCGCCTGTGCCATTTCCGCCTCCCAATCCGCTACGATCGTTTTATCCGGTGGATTTAACTGCAGAACGAATGCAAAAATTACAACACATACGCATTAAGCTAAGGGTTACAGGGGAGTTTTGCCCTGTTCGGTGTTACCTACCCACGCGTAAATATCATCCAATTTGATGACACGGTGCAGCAGCAGCAATGCGGTAACTTTAAACAACGAAACCGGCGTCTGGACGTCGGCAAAGTACCGGTACTTGTAACCGAGCACCTCGCAAATAATGTTACCATCGTTGATGTAGGCCTGCAGCAACGGTATGAAAATTCGATCCTGTTCCGGGCGTGCTTCGAACGACTCCAGTATGATGTCGAGTACCCGGTTCGGGTCGAGATTGAAACATCCGATCAACGATTTGATAATTTCCAGCACATTCTGTACGGTCACCGTGTCCTGATTGAATTCCTGATTTAACTCCGTGATTAGCTTAGCATAACCTTCACTCTCTTCGCGGAACAGATTAAATCGACGTTGCTTGTAGCTGCAAAATAAAAGATTTCATTCTTGTCAGTAACGACTTTACCAAGCATTGTTCCCGTAGGAAGAAGCTTACTAGAGCTTTGTTTTCACTTTGATAAACCGTGTGTAAAAGCTACGATTCTTGATTGTGCCCACATCCTGTAGCGTATCGATCTCCAAGCGTTCCTTCAGTAACTTTTCCGATAGAAACCGTTCCGTTTCCTTCACGATGTAGCAAAACAGGGAACGTTCTTCGCTCGGTGGAGCATCGCCACCGGCACCAGCCGTTTCCGCATCGAAGATCCCGAACACATCCAGCAGAATGGAAGGAACATCGTTATGAAGACTCTGTAGAGTAGGGAGATGCAAAAGCAGAAAACCTTCCGTCACACTTCCGAATGACGCATGGTGGCCGCATTCAACACCTACCACAAGCTCTCCGAGAATCTGCAGTACGCTATCCTTTTTCAGCTGTCCGTGGATGCCCCTCGAGATAAGCTCGTAGATTGCACGGGAGATGCCTTTCGTGCGCTCATTCTTCCCAAACAGTGGACTCTGTTGATCGTCCTTCAGAAGTGCCTTGCATTGCTTCAAGCTGGTTTCCGCACGATCACACCAAAAGACGAATCCGCACAGGAAGGAAGATAAACAAAACACCAAGAACATAATACGCACCGTGTTAGTGAATGGGTGTAAGCGGAAATGGTTGGTGGAAGCGCATCTCGACGCAATCCCGCGCTCGCTTGGTCGGATGGACGGCTTTTGCATTCAAGTTGCCATTCCGGGGCCATTCATCTCGCCGGCGTTCGATATTCTGCACCATATCGGCAGCAACCCGGGAATACGGGATTGGCCTCACGTAAGCGAATTTCATCACTTTGACGTTTTCACATGGCGCTCGGAATCGAAGGAAGCAAGGTCGCGGAGGAGAGAGACTTTTGCAATGGCACGGTTCCACCAAACACGACGCACGCAGCAGAAATGCAGCCGGCATGAGCGACCAGAAAGGATATTTACAACTCGGATTTTCCGCTTCTTTCCCACAATTTCCAGACATCGGCGTTGAACATGGTCATCAATGGAGAGAAATAACACGGACGACTCGGCGACACGGCATCCGTCCGCAAGCACTTTGTTTATAAAAATGGCAAATTGGAAAATGGCGTCGATTGTCAAGCGCTCAACCAGGGCGGACGTAAACATACAAGACAGCATTACCGAGTTCGAACATCGAACATTACAATTCGAACATCGCTAATGATCGATTTCATATTTAAACGCACAGTTGACACATACCAATTGTGTTCTTGTAGTTAAAAATGGCAACACAATTTTTAATTTTATTAACGCAAATTTTGCGTTCCTTTATAGACCATATAATACTAATCAATACATCACTTCAGACCAATAAATTAAAATAGAATGCATTTCCCCACACCTCGGTGTCCGGGTCTAGAGACACATTAGGTAATTCAAGAAAAGTTGTATATTTTATAAACTACATTCACTGCCGATGGCATTCCGACCCGTACATAATGAATTTGCAATTCAAATACGTAACCGTACGTTTATTGAACTGATGCTGACACATCATTCTCTGATGCATCCCTGCTTGCTTCTATTTCACAATGACCAGACGTACGATAGTGTTTCTTTAAACTGTATTTAGTGGAAAACGTCTTACCACAGATACCGCAACGGAATGCACCCTCATGTGAAGCTAGATGCTCCTTCATCTTATTGGACCGAAACATCTTCATACAAATAGGGCACTGTTTCCGATGGTGCATCTTTCGATGTGCCGAAAGCTTCCCTTTGCTGGGAAAGGTAAGATCACACTGATCGCACGAAACGGTCGGCACTACCTTCTTGGTATGTTTTGCATTTCTATGCTTCATCAAACTGTTGCCCGATGAAAATGCTCTCTTGCAAATGTCACAGTAATATGCACCCTGATGTACGGAAATGTGCCATTGCAGGTGTGTACTCCTGATCTGTTTCAGGCAAATCGGGCATTGTTTCGTTTTGTGCAATTGCCGATGCCTTGACAGCATCGGTTTGTTGCGAAATGTTTGTTCGCAAAGATTGCACGAATATGTCTCGTCTCCCGGTTGAGCATCGGTCGCATGTTTCATATCTTTGTGCATTCGCAAGCTTGCGTTACAGCCAAACGATGCATCACATATATCGCAACGGAATGCACCTTCATGGGCCGCAAGATGCTGCGTTATAAAATCACCTTTTATCATCTTTTTGCATATTGGACATTCGGTGAACTTATGCACACGTTTATGATTATTCAGCTGTACCCGGTTGGGAAACGATCGCTCACATTTATCACATGGAAGCAGGATGGATTTGGGGGTTGCTTTGAGGTCATGTGGTTTATCGAACTCCCTCACATCCGGCGGTTGCTTCAGCGTAATCTTTTCCTCTATATCCGAATTACATTCTTGACCGTTTGTTTGTACAACGTATTCTTCCAATTTAATGTTATCTGAAGCAGATTCGTGATTATCTACAGTTTCATCCGTCATGTCCAGCTCGTCCAGTGGTTCATCCTTGATATGAATAGCTGAACTTTCGCTGAGCATTGCATCATCCACTTGATTGCTCTGGCACGATGGTAGAACGGTCGGTGTAGGACTAGAATCTATTGGTTCGTTTTTAACGGTCACATGTGAATGCTCCCCTATCCGGTAATCTTCGCTGAGACTGTTTGATGTTTCTGCATTCAGCAAGTTGCACTCTTGTTGCAGCTTTTGTTGATTATCTTCCACCAGTACGCTGAAAGTATAGAACTGCCATACCATCGCGGAACATATTTTACACGCATAATCGGGTAAATTTTGATCCGTTTTAATCTGCAAAAGAAGTTCCTTTATTAGAGCTATTCAATTGGGATGTACAAACTCTATATAATCACCGCAAATGAAAATACACGCTTGATTGCTGTATTGAATGATGTATTCAGTATAGAAAAGCTACCAGACTCCACGTAATGCTGCTCCAGGCAGAACCGGCACTTTGTGGTACTCATAATTGGCTGCAATCAGTTTCAGATTCACATTTGTTTTGGTCTGAAAAACAATGCTGGACTTTCGGTGATTTCCCGACAAGTCACACAGGAACTTCCAACGGACAAAATTATTGAAAATGGCTGTACCGTATAAATGCTGTAAAATTTAAATGTTACTGAAACTTGCATTTTTTTGTATCTTTTCATTCTAAAATACTAAATTAT
>KI424219.1:7161-20449 GCA_000473375.1 Anopheles culicifacies
GCTTCTCGTAAAGCTCACTTCAAACCTAAAAACCCACTCCAAAGGGGCCACACTCGATTTGTATATCTTTATCATTTTAGATAGATTGCAATTCACTGTGGGACACTGGGCGCCTCCATTCTCCATTAGCGCTCACCGGTACGCACCGTTCGTTCGGGAGATACACGTGGAGTGCACCCAAAACTGCTTGCTGTGCTGCAAGGCACTTTGGTGCTAAACATTTCAGTGATTTATATTTACATATTATTTGGGGAGGATTTTCCAAATTTTCCAAACTTTCCCCTCCAACTGCACACTGCTGCTCTTCGAATTTCCCTCCCTCGGGTGCGTAACGTTCGATGGGATCCAATTGAGAATCAGTTAAGTGGCCATACCATAACATGATGGGTGGGGTAGCAGTGCATCGTTATGTTCGGTTTCGGGTCCCTCCCGGGGACGGGGAAAATCAGGAATCGCTTGAACGCAATAGCATATGCTGGGAGCATTTCAGGAATCACAAAAAGAGTCCGGATAGCATCGTGGTGGAATGTAAACGATTTATGCAATAGGCTTTACCGGTCAGCCCAATGGGAGGTGGGTTGCGAGGTGGAAAGGTATATTTCGGTGTTAAACATTCAAACAAATACTGATAAAGCACCGAGTTTGCGTGGGGGCCCACAGCTAAATCAGTTGGAAATCAGGCGCGTGGTATGGGTGGAAGAAAATTTGCTATTAAAATAAATTTTTCACTTCATCCACTCCCGTGTTCGTAACCCCCATCCCTGTTCGAGAGAAGAGTGATTCTAAGCGTGATAGATCACGGGTTTTCGATGCGAGCGAGAGCTGGCCTACGAGAGGAATGGGGAAAATTAGAAAATTGTTTATTTATTCTATGTAGATTAGCTGGTGATTTGTGGTTTTTGTCGGATTTTAACAGATTTCCCACGATGGAATGAGATTATCATTTCTCCGGTGAGGGGAAGGGAAGAAAAGGGATGGTGGGTTCGGGGTAAGAATTTATTATTATCGATAAATGGACCGTGCTATCGGGGTACTCGGTTTCGTGAGTAGAAAAGACAGGAAAAAAACAACATATGCACCAATTGTGAAATTGTGCAGGATTAGGAAAAGTTGTGTCCTATTTGGCATGGGAAATATGTGACGTTGGATTTCGACGCGTGATTAGGATGTTTATAGTAGGGTTATTTTTAAAACTATAGGTTTTCGTCGAAAATAAACGTGTTTGGAATGTTTTCTATAGTTGGTGATTTTGAAATTATTGTTGAAAATTTGTCACAAAAAGGTAATTCACTTTTAGAAAAATTTATCCTCAAGAGAATTTATCGCAGTTTTTGGGGTAAATTGCTTCTTGAAGTCAAATTTTTACTGTTTAATCTAAAGTTAGTTTTAGAAGAGTTGGTTTCGTTCCTAATATGACGTTAAATAATTCTTTCAAACATACGATTATTGTTGATCGAATGCAACGTACAGAAGTCGAGTTGGTGCCGTGACCTACGTCGCCTCAGATTTGGTTTGAGGTGTTTCATGGGTACCAGGGCCAGTGAACAAAAAAATAGAAACCTTTGCCTGACGGAACAGGTATATCAAACATTTCGCGAATAAGTACAATCGAACTTCACGGCTCCCACTCCCCACTAGGTCAGCTCAAGCACGCAGACCGTTATAAATATAATTTAATTTCTCACTATCGTCACTCACAACCGACAGTGCTAGCAACCGAGCTGGAGCAAAGCAATGCTCCTTTCGATTTCGAAACCCATTGCCAGTTTAAGAAGCCTGACGGGAGAGGGTGGGGGGGGGGGACTGGTACGGGCCCAGTTTGTGTATACTGACCCAGTCAGCAGTCTACCCAGAGACCTTCTTTAGGACGCGTGGTGCGTGCTATCCGTTTGCGTTTGTTTATTTGTTACGGGGCATTATTTTTATGTATGTTGTTTTTAAACAAATCTTCGATTGAACTCGATTTTCGTGTGTGTGTTTTTTTGTATTTTGTGGGGTGGTAGTATGTGTTTTGATTGAGGAAAACAATACGTCGCTTTCCCGTGGAAGCCGTAAATCGAAGGCACTCGATAAGATGCACACGAAAGTCCAGTACAAACGAGTTTTTGGCGATATCCCAATCCGAACGCAACGGGGGTTTGGCTTTGATCGATTGTTGGGGGTTGTTGTGAAATATGTGCACACGGAAACACACAAGCATACTTTTTAATTCCACCACCAGCTAGCTGCTACTGGATTTTGGCATTTGAGAATGAGAATTTAACAAAAAAAAAACAAGAATTATAAACACAATTCCGTAAGACATGGCACGATATGGATATGGACAGGAAATGGTTCATAGACCACAAAGCAGGGGGTGCTAGTGGGAATGAGGGTGAGAGATAAAGGGGTGAAGTTTTTTTCGCCTCTCCAAAATTGAAGTGCACATCAACCCCGGTTTTGGGCAAGAAGAGGGACCGAATAATTTGATCGCTACAAACGTACCGCTAGATGGCGGTACGAGGTGTCGGAAAATCGGCCAGAGCGGCGAGAACCGAACACCGACATGTGTTGACATATCAATGGCTATCGGGGTGGGGCTGGAGGAAATGTATGCCCGCACAACGAACCTATCGACTACGCCGCGACCGGGTGTGTGTGTGTGTGTTTGTGTGTCAATTCCATGTCGTGTTTCGCCTGCCGCGCGAGGGCCCTGCCAGATTGGTTAGTGTGTTAGATGCCTCACATCCCTGATGTGTCCTGATGGCCCTGATGGCGATGGCCAACGACGTATGGCAGTTTTTGCACATGCCACCATCATATCTCTCGTGACCGGATGATGGGGTACGGCAAAAAACGTCAAAAGGTGCCCTCACTCTGACGGAACACCCTCCGGGAAAAATTTGATGGTGCCAATAATGGGTGTAGTTGGGTGAACAGGAAAGGGATAACACTAGAAAAAACAAGGAGTCAAAAGAGAGACCGTATCAGCACACATCCAACACATCACCTTATTATTGTTTGCCATTGAACCACAAGTGGAGGAAAATGTGAAATGCCACGAAAACCCGATTAATATTAAACAGTCAAAATGTGTGCACGGTCGGCATCAGCCATAGCCGAATGTCGAATGGTGAACAAACGGGTCAAATGTGTGGCGGCTTATGTGACACCAAATCATTATCACATGTAAATAAATGGATTTCTAGGTGGTGAAATAAATTGGAGCTCGATTTTTTCTTCGCTTTGCTTTGTGAATTTCAATACATTCCGTATGACAACGTAGAACTAGACTTAACAGCTGTTGATAGATGGCTGGTGCTTTCCCGTCTTCCAAAAACCGAACTAGACATATCGGTCCCTGTACACGAGGATGCCGGCCACGTGGCCATACCGTTGGGCACCTTTTTGATTGAAGCCTGTACCAGTCCACGGTATATCTAGTTGACTATTAGACTGGCTGGAAAAAAACACATGCGTCACATTTGCACATTTCGGTGGTTTTGAACATGTGGTTTGAAAACTAACGCGGACACTGAAAAAGAAATTCGGAACACCTGCTTGTTTGAGTGTAGTGTGTCCTGCTTTTTTTCGGTGGTTGAACAATTTTTTTTTACAAATTTGATGTCCTCGGACCGTTTGGTTGAGGGTTTGTATCGCGTTTGATTATTAAAATGTCGATGAACGACATATTGGGGAATTTGTGGACGATGGTTTTAATGGCGTTTGATGGCTTAGGAATCAACAATCGAGAGCATTGTTGGAATCAAAACTGAGATTCCTCTATGTTTTTTTTATTTTTAGTGTAGGTTAATGTAGTTTGATTTAATTTGCTATTTAATTAAGTGTATAACTTATTTATATTTTTAGCCAAATTTTGTGGAAAAACACTATTAAATTGATTAATATTTGAAGAAATTGAACTAATTTTCGTGCTAGCGATTTTTTAGTTTAGAAGTAGAAGAAGGTTTTGTCTAAACATGAACAGTAAACTTAAACTTAATATAAATACATTTGGCAATGTATTTTTAGCTATAACAATTTTTTTTTAATCTGATACAGATACAGTGCGTAACAAAATTTGATTCACACTCGTCGTTTTTTGCGATTTACCTAAAATCCTGAAGAGATCAGTCAAAACAATTATGTTAAAAAACCAATAAAAATGCTATAAATCCTTTCATTTACATTCAAACAAATGCAAAATGCTTTGATTTATTTTACTACGTAGCCAGATCTTGTTAAGGGCGAATGGAAGTGATTTTGAACTCGGTCTTTTGATGACGATGTAACTATCACACTGGGTAGTATAAATATCTTTCTCAATGCTTTAAAATAGTTTTATATTTGTAAAAATGAGATTTTATTACTTTATAGTAAAAAAATATAGCTAACAGGACAATTTTTGAAAAATTTTAAATGTATTTTAAGTACATTATTTAATAAAAGAGTAAAATATTTCCAAAATATCCATTAGGCCATAATATGGCCCTGGAACAGTTTCTCTACAATGACATGTTTTTATCTGTCATTATCTATTTAATCTGCATCATAACAATATTCTGATTTATCTCTTAAGAATTTAAGATAATTCACAAAAACAAAACCAAGGCCATAGAGTTGTGGTACACACTGTACAACAATTATATACTTGCATAATGCAATCAAATAAATTAATCGTTACTTAATTAAACGATATGCAAGTAAGGTGTAAGACCTTTCTAAAACTTCACTACGATGCTCTTACAAATGCACTGATATCAAACCGCTTTCTCCAACCGCTACAATATCGCCAATATTGTCTCCATCGCAACGACAAAAACAACAAGCAGCTGATGTGACAAATTGACTGCCATTTATCTCGTGCAAGATTCCCCAAAGGGATCGTTCAACGGTCCAACAAGTAGCGTCTCGAACCCGCTGGCACACCGCACGGTCCATCGGTCTGATAAACGATGGTGTTCGTCCCGTGCGTAGTGGGTGAGTGGGTGTTGATAATACCGATAACGATGATGACCCTCGTCTAGGGCGAGAATGATGAGACTGTGCTGTGTTGTGGTATCCCCGTATCCCCAGACGGACGTCTATCAACAGTGTCGAGCTGAACGTGTACATCGGAACGTTCCATACGCGACCAACAACACCAGATTGTGTGGTGACAATTGATTACTGCCATTTCACTTTCTCTTCCAAAGTGCTTCGGAGCCGGATGCTTCGGAAAAGTCAAACGCAGAACGTACGGGATATGTTAATGGCCCATATTGTGCCGTCGGTCATCGTCGCTTTTCCGGCACACATACACATAGATCAAAAAAGTTTTTCAATAAAGCCCTTTCGCTGTGTTTCTTCCATCCGTTCGGTGATGCTTAGGCCGGAAAAGCCAATCACAGCAAAAAGGCATCGGTTTTCCCCGCTGTAATGGAAAGCGAGAGGGAAAGAGTTCGACTCATGACACATGTCTGTATTTATCGAAATGGGCTTATAATATCGCAGAATCGCCAGGAGAATCCATTTCGTTATGGGCAGTTTCAGTTACTTAAACTGCCCAACGGACAGTTTCGGGAAAGCGAAAAAGAACACAAAAATGTACCAACATAAAGGGAAAAACACACAAAATTCCCACAACAAAACCAACACGAAAATCCCAGGCTCCCGGTTTCGCTGATAAATGATGGCCATTATTTGAGGTACTTATTGCCAAGTGACATTTATCATACGAGCTCAGTACATGAATCAAAATAGTTGTTGATAAATATTTATCATTGCCCCGGTTTTCTTTCCTCTCCGGGCGCTTGTGTGTGTGAGCGGTTGTTTTGTTTCCTTTAAAGAAGGACACCACAGTGTTGTCCACGTCCTCGATACTATTTTCTTGTAGTGCTGGGGATATTTTTACTTTTTGTCAATACGTGCCCTTCCAGCTTGTGATGGCACATTCCACCGTGCACAACCGACACGGAGGAAATGATGAGTTATGAAATAAAGCAGGCAAGATTATGTTGCTCGTCCAAATTGTTGCGTAATGGAGTGCATTTGGCTTTTGCGATTGCATTTTTTTATTGTTTTGCGTTTCTGATGTCTCTGGGAGGAATGTTTTTTTTTGGGCGTACAGAACTGAATCACAATTGCGTAGTTGAGGTGGGCGGTGCATGGCGTTGTGTATTGTTTAACAACAGTCACACAATGGCTTGTAATGCTTATCTGTACCAGGTAGTTGGATGCTTAAAGGGGAATTATTATTCGTACGTGCGACGTGGTTCGTTTCGAGGCTGTATGACGATGAGTAATGGTTTGCTGGTGGAATTTGGATCTGGAAGAGTAGGAAGAATTGTTTTCTGTTGGGATTTTATTTATACAAACTGATGAGTAATTGAAGAATTTTATTGTAAATTAAAACAAAAAGTAAGTTTTAAATGACATTTTTTTTTCTCACGACATTGTCCACTACCCGTTCGTAAGTCGTAAAATAATTTATTTATTTCTATTTGTGGTCCACGCAGTACCTCGTGTGACCTTGGGTACAACCGAATCTATTATCATTCTACGCACTATTTAAGCGTCCGTTAAGGAAGCATTTTAATTATTGTCCACCATTTTTATCTGTACCATTTTGCTACAGCTCCCATATTCTAAATGCGCGATATGATTCCGCAACCCTTATGAGTCGACTTATGCACACATATTTGACTCATTTCGTACACCACCATTTAATGTGTTTTATCACAGACAGATAGTAAGATGGACGCGGTATCCGATGTAAAAAGGGTAGAATCTCTTTGAAACATCGCACCGTACCCGTGTGGTGTAAAAATGAGGCAATTATGATAAGTCCGTATGTTGGCGCTCCGTAATTATCTTTCAACTATGCCGAGTTCAAGGCGTTTGCTTTAATTACCAAATTGTGTTATCTTGGCTGCAAGCAACCAAAAATGTAACGAAACTCGTTGGACATACAGAAATAAATCCCTTCCAACTAATCAAAATTAAATTAAAACTAATCAACTTTTGCAACATTCAGCGTTTCGGCAGTGAGTGAGAGAGAGAACGGGTGTGATTAGATTGTATTTTTGGGGGTAATTTGTTTTCTGTGGTTGTTTTTAATTATACAACCCTCCTATAACTATCGCACGCGATGTCAAACGATACTGATAGCCCATGGGTGGATGGATGTTTTTCTTCTTTCATCGCTTAATCGTATCGGAAGTAACTTAAACCATCTACCGTTTCACACAAGACACAAAGGGACGGTGATATGGGCAGCGCATCGTTATTTTAACGTGACTTTGCTACCTTGCGGTGGGGGTTTGGATTTAAACTAGATACACGTAAACGATAAGACAGATAAGACCAATGGGCTGGAAAAGCGAGGAAGCAACAAACACATAGCCGCTAGAGATTTGTAGTACACGGCCATTTCTTGCGTTACAGTGCGGGAAGTTCGTAGTAACAAATGTTTCAAAAAATATTATTCAAGCTTATTTAAACAAATAGAAGCATTATTTTAAAAATATTTTGAGCTTTTGTTTTGGAAAATTAATTGTAATTACATCCACATGTTTGTTCGCACTGCCGGCAAACATTTTTGCACCGCACTGTGTACATCCTCATCCACGAAAACCTATCTGAAGCCGTGTGTAATCGTAATCGTCTGATGCTCCCATGAACCATGGTTTGGGGTCTCCAGCGATGTAATCGGATTTTCGGCGTGCAGTGATTTTTGCGCTGTCGTCGCGTTTCGTTGCGGTGTTTTCTTTATGTTTTACCATTGTTTTTTTGTTGCTTCTCTTGCTCTCTCTCTTATCCGTTCATTGTGAGTTGTCGCGCTGGTGCAAAAACGAGTTCATCGAACAACCTATCGTTTGTTTTGCGTTATGAATGAAAATTGTTACAAAAAACCCGTAAATTAATTTGTCCAATATTTGGATAACAATAAGGGACGGGTGCAAACAAAATAGATGCAAATCGCAAAGCCTTGGTCTTTGAACTTTTCGCTTTCATAGTGTTTGGAAAGCAGCATTCAAATATCAATAAAACCGACCCCACCGACTGAGCCCGAAGCGAATTGTGATAGTGTTCAAACAGATTGGTCAGATAAATGTAAGATTTAGTGCTGTTTTGGGTCAGTTCTTCTGCCGTAAACTGTGGCACTTTATGTGTGCCGTCTGTCGGAGAAAAAGCCGAGTGTGAAATCGATAGAAAAAACATCCCCCAATCCCTCCAGGGTGTGTGAAAGGCAAACTCCTTCTTTTTCGGAGCAGATTTTGGCCGGACCTGCGAGAAAGCGCCCGATACCATATGGTGTAACTTTGTGGCTGATGGCACTTGCTAGTGGTATCGTAAAAATAAAACTGTCTCCAGCCTTTAAATATGGAGGTCGGGTGTAAATGAGTTCGATTTCGAGTACCCCTTCGTGTTGTTACCCAACGCCCAGAAATCGAAAGCCAAACATCACATAAAAACCGATGTTGGGTTCGTTTTCGATGGCGCATTTGATTCGCACAAGTCTCCACCCTCCGGGTGTGCATTCTACGGGGTCATCTTCAGTTTTTATTTTGTTCTACGGCTTCGGTTCGTAGAAAGCGTGTAAATAGAGTAATAAAATTTGAGCGCTAATAAAAATTGTAGTTCAGTATAGAGAAGAAAGTGAAGTGAGGAAAGCAATAGAGTGTGGTTCTTCAATATAGATGAGTAAAATGAAATAGACGACAAACCTCGGGGTGCGAAAGCGTGAGGTTGTGAGCGTGAATCGATGATGATGCTGATGACGCTGTTCAGGGGTGTAGCTACTTAGCATGGTGTCTTGTTTTTGCGCTCTCCGTGTGAAATGATGTGTTGGGCGTGAGAAATTATGGTCATTTTTTGTTTGGGCGGTAAAGCAGAGCATCTGTTAAGTAAGGGAGTATTATGTTGATCTACGAAATGAAAACTTTATTTATTGATATTAACGTTTATTTTCAAAGGAAGAGGATTGTGTTTTTGGGTTCACATAAATTGCCACAATGGCATAGTGTGGCCAAATAAATTTGTATAAAATATTACAAATGAGACCACTATCGTAAGATCTTAAGGTCGAACCTTGGTAAAAAGAGTCCTACATGAAATTGTTCATCGTGATGAACCTTCCAGTGCTCGTACGGATTTGGGATTTTTATTTCCCCCGTACGCGTGTGTGTATTTTTTATAGTTCACCAGTTTCGTTTACAAATAAAATAAAAATGACGACAGTGACTTCGCACGTAACAGGAGGTTCAGATAGTAAATATAAAAAAAAAAGGAAGGAAGGATGACAGTTGCAGGCTGCAGTTCCAGCAGCAGGTGTCTGAAGGCAAATCAAAGCCATTGAAAAGTGGCAGTAAAAAAACGTGTGGAAGTAACATAATAAAAATAAAGTCAAACAACAAATAAAGCATAAACCAAGGACTGGGAGAAAATATTAATAACCGTAAAGCGTACAGTAATAAATGTGTGTTACGGTTTTAAGCCCCGAAAGTACCCGTGTTGGTTGATGAGAATTTTCCCCCGCCTTGCGGAAACGCACGGGGTTAGGAATCGGTGGCAAAATCAGTTAAAATAAACAAGGATCATCTGCTTTCGATGCTGGTGCCCGAGTGCGTGCAAGAACCGCACCGTTCAATATTCCTTCCGTGATATTGAAGCCCTTTTGGTGCGTATGGTGAAAGTAAGAAAAAAAAACCAACAAAATCATGCGTAAATGAAATAAAATACTCAACTGAAGCAAAACACGACGACAAATTAAAGGCTATTACGTGACAGCGGTAAGAGTACGCTAAAGGGGTTGAATTTAGGATTTGCAATGCGCGCGCGTACAGTGCTTCACGCGCAAACGGGGGGAAGGGGGACATTTATTTATCTGCCCTTTTTATGCGATGGTTTACTTGCGCGAAAATCGAATTGGTCAGCCAAAGCGTTGATTATAAATTTAAACACGGTGATAAATTCCGTGTGTTATGCTTCTGACGGGGGGGTTTTGAACAAAAAGGGGTGTTTTTTTCAATGGGGTTGGCTTTTCGCTTTCTTGTATGAGGCGCTTTTGTTTCCTCGGTGACCGTAATGAGATTGTATATGACTGCTGAGAGTTTAGATATTTATGAAATTGGCCGGAAAGTTTCGGTACGTGGTTTTGGAACATAATTTGCGCCTTGTTTGGCTTTCATATCGCTTTACGAGCTTGGTTTCGGCAAACCGAAAGTGTTGATACGTTTAGTGCGTTAATTTTAAAATCATTAAAAATGTAAACATATATTTCATTATGAATATTTTTTATTTATTCGCTATAAAGATGCAACGAACGTTTCGACCCTGATGATTAAAAATAACACCCAAAAAATGCAAACGTGTTCGATATGATACAATGAACTGATAATCGGTGGACTTATCGTTGACACGAGTAGCACGTGGCAAAAATATGATTCCGATCGATATTTCAAACCGTTCATTCATCCGACCGTGTCTAGGTTGGGCACATTTCCTATCAAAATCGGAACGAACGGCCCAGCAGGGTGGCAGATTAGATTGAACCGGATTGAAAGCACCGAGCTGTCGCTTAAGCGGACCCGCTTCACACATTATCTTATCCGGATTTTACCCCCATGAAAAACCTTGAAAATCATCCGACCAGCAGACCCATGTTCTGTGTGTGTGTGTTGCGCTTTTACCTTAACCGCAAGCGACAAATGGCGACGCGAAGTTCACGTGCGACGCCGATCCTTGCATGACTTGTAATTAAATATCCTGACCGATGTAGGGCCGGGTGGGAGAAAGGGTTTTTTTTTTGTATTGCCATAAGCCTTCCATTGTGAGTGTGTGTTTGAAGCATAGGTTAAAGCTTTCGTGATCGATTCTTAGCCACTTAGCTGACGGGGGAACGAAATGGTTTGAAGCGTAAACGAACGACCAACTAACCAACAGCCCATTTAGCACCGGTAGCAATGGAAAACGTTGCTGGCTCTAGTGCTAATGGACAAGTAAAATAGCAAATCGAGAAACAAAACATCGAATCGAAGCACACAAAAAATGGCCAGTAACCCGACAGCAATTAAACGTACTTCCATTTTAGATTATGTTAGATTGAGCGATAAACGTTAAAACAATTATAAATCATCGCCCATGAGTGGGTTAAACATGGGCGGAATGTAGTGGCAAGTGTAAGCAGTGAGTGAAGTGAAACCGATTGTGAGTTGATTTTGTGCAATTTGAGGTTTTCGAGGAAATCTCCGTGTGAATTACCAAAGACAACGAAAATGAATGAAAATATCAAAATGAGCAATAAAAAGTGTGACAACATCGCTAGAAAGTGATTTTTTAAAAGCAATCGCCCAGCACAACTTATCATCTTTAAAGTAATAAAAGTGGTTTATGTTAACAAAAAATAACCAGCAAACACACATACACTTTTCACTTAAACCCGTCACGCAAACCCGTGCACTTGGCAAACGAACAATCACGTGCGGCTTAGTGTCACACGCGCGTGTCACGGTTGCAGCCATTGCGTTTCCGCCTGTATCCGGTTGCATACACATACACCCCGGTGCATACACACCCGGTGAGTTTGTGACCGATTGGGTCAACATAATAACATAATTATTAGCACAGAACGGATACAAGGAGAAGAAGAAAAAAAAGCGCCCGTTTTGAACGTAATGTTATTATCCGAAGACAATGTGTGGTGTGTGTGTGGGTAATTTATGCGCGCGAAGCAAATGGATGAACAGCGTCCGTATATTAATAACAATAGTAAAGTAATATTAATGATAATCGTGCTACATTATCCAATCGGTGCGTGTGCGTACGTGCGACACTAATAGAAGAAAAAAAAAAATAACGTTCACTCCCCGATGGGTACGCATAAAAATGAGTGAATCATTAAAAAATGCTTGATTTATTGACCCGAAACTGACGCGGGTGGGTGCGGTTTGTGTGGTGTGCGCAAAGGATTAATGTGCCACCTGGTGGTTAGCCGAGCTATTGAGTGGTTATGAATTCAATTATGAGCTTTGTGGAGTATATAAACGTGACAAGCTAAAAACAAACAGCTCAAGTGCTGGTTAGCTGAGAGCCAGCTAGTAGTGATGTTTAATCGCTGATTAAGCGTGTAGGAGAAAGCTGCTTAAGCGCTGTATTTACGTACTTTTTTTGAGCAAAATTTGTGAAATGAATAAAACACACTAGTGACAAAGCACTCTGTTAGCGATTGAATTGGTGAACAAGTTCACCGTGTCGTACGTCCGATTTGACATCGAGCGATTGCCACAAACAGCGGAAAGCTGGACCACGCACCGGTTTCCATGATGGCCGGCTATCGGCATCTACCACCGCATCACCAAGCCCGGCCCGGGATGTACCATCCACTGGCCGGGCACGGTATGCTCTATCCGCCGCAACCGGCCCACGGTGGTCCCACGATGAACAGTTTGCAGCAGCAACAGCAGCAACATCAGCAGCAAGCCGCTGCCCAAATGTCCTCCCATTCCCACCACGCACAACAGCAGCAGCAGCAGCAGCAACAGCAGCAACAAGGTGGCTCAGCAACTGGCCACCATCAACCACCGATACCTCCACCGTTACCTCCCATGCACACGATGCATCCGCAGCAGTCGCAAGCGCATCATCCGGCCGCAGCACATGCACATCCGGCCCATCCGCACCATATGCTGACGCGGCACTACCTCGGCATGCATGCGGGCCATCCGCGGTTGCACGGACTCAACATGACCTCCAGTATGCCACTGAATGCAAGTAAGTAGCGCGCAAGGGTGTGAACTCAAGAAGATGAAGTAGAGGAAAGACCAGGCCACAAGAAGTTTTGCCGAAAGCAAACACTCTTCCATTAGAAATTTTGGCTTTTCAAATGCATAATCACACTCACAGAACGTGTTGACGTACGACCATCATTAGAGTGAGTTGCCCATCATCACGACGAGTCATCATTGAAGCACTCAACTCCTTCTATTGATATGAAACACAGCGTTTATGAAATAAAAAATGAGCGCTAAAAATAGTATGCGGCCGACACTCGCACAATGGCACATTTCGATTAAGATCGTAGTGCCCGAGAACAATGATGTCTTGTGTGAACTGATTGTGCAAGATCGTCATGTTACATATTGTGAAATAGAAGCATCCTAGAGGGATATATCTTCCATAAATACTATCTTGCACATATACCAAGCCGTAAGAAAAAGTTCGTTGTCGTTGGATGAACTTCATCATTTGTTTACGACTCCCTTATGTAGCTGATGGCTACCTGAGGATCTTTTTACAGTCTGAGAAAATTTCTCCAATATAAATACCT